>BMAO01004142.1:0-145685 GCA_019973975.1 Trichonephila clavata
CTACCCTATGAATAGGAATATGCTTACTAAGTTTCAAGACTGTACGTCTAGTAACTTAAAAATCGGAATTTTAACGCCCTTAAACCCTCCGCCCCGCAACCCCTTGTGGGTCAATTTCCCAAAACCCATTTGTAGCGGATATTTACTCCAGGAAAGAAACTTACCTACCAATTTTCAAGCAGGTAGGTGAAGTAGTTTAAAACGGATATATTTATGTATTACGCCCTTAATCCCCCACAACGCCACTTAGAAGTCTGTTTTCACAAAACCTGTTTTGTAACTGATCATTATTCTACGAAAGGAATCTATTTATCAAATTTAAAGACAGTGCGTCAAATAGTTTAAAAATTGAAATAATTATCTATAACGCCCATAAGCCCATGCAACGCCACTTGCGGGTCTATTTTCACCAAACTCATTTTGTAGCGGATCTCTACTCTCTGAAAGGAATCTGCTTACCCAATTTCAAGATTGTACATCAAGTAGTTTAAACATGGAAGCAATTATTATAACGCCCCTTAACCCCTTAACGCCCCTTGCGTTTCGAATTTCGGAAAATGCGTTCTTAGCTGACGTCTACTCTATGAAAGGAACATGTCTACTAAATTTCAAGTCTGTAGGTTGAATAGTTCCGAGATATCGTGATAGTCAGTCAGTCAGTCAGTCAGTCAGTCAGTCAGTCAGTCAGTCAGTGAGTGAGTCGCTTTTCTCCTTATATATATAGATACAATCGACTCTCGATAATTCGAAGTTGAAGGGACCGTGAAAAACTTCGAATTACCAAGAGTTTGAATTATTAAGGGGGCAGGGAAAAACTCCCAAAATACACGAAGAGAAATTTTTTTTCTAACGCATTTAAATTTGTGTGAAACTATGAAATAAAACAACCATTGTACATATGTATAAAATTATTTCAAAGTATTTTTAAAAAGTGCATATTATATACAGTATAAATATTCGACAGAAGTTAAAAGTCCTGTTTTAAAAGAATACATTTATGTGTGTATTAAAAACAACTGTTAAAAGAGCACACACTGTACATAATTAATTTTTTTTTTTGACGAAAAAATCTGTTATATCTTTTTTTGTTTGTTTTAAGGCATTCAATCTAACTTTGTCAATAGATTTTTCTAGAATAAATGAAGCTTGAAAAACGTCCGCATCAACAGGATTTTGAAGGGAAAAGTTGCGTAGTTTGTTTGGTCACTTTAGTTTTTCTGTCAGAGTTATCGAAGTCCACTCCGATGGGAGGGGGGGCGGTCTACGTTACAGGGGAGACAATACAACACAAAACATGTAAGCTCCAACCTGTTTGCTACAGGACTCTACATGATAGTGAGTCTTTGAATTGCCGAAAGTTTTATTAGATTACTTCGAATTATCGCGTGTTCTATTCTGGCAAGACCACAGATTTTACTTCGAAATATTGAGTGTACCAAAACGTATTATTTTAGTTCGAAATATCAAGAGCTTTTCTAGGGGCTGAGCATATATTTTGAATTAGCGAGAGGTTCGTATTATCGAAGGTTTGAATTAACGAGAGTCGACTGTATATGTAAAATATTTGTACTATTTACACTTTTATATAAATCTATTTTTATATTAATCTATAAAGGTCTATTCCGTGGAACTTTGACAGGGGTGCTGCAAGTGATCATTGTTTGCTTAATCAAAGCAACGAAATTTTACAGCTACATTTTAATTCTTATTAAGGATCTATTTCTTAAAGGCAATTCGCCTGTAAAAATAAACATAAATAATTTTTTATAGACAAAATAAAACCTCAAATTTCGTAAAAGTCCCGTGTTTTGAGTAAGAATGGGTACTTCAGAAGGCTTGCCAATGGTGGAAAAGAAACAACTTACCAACATATCAACAGTTGTACCGTTAAAGTAGTAACGGATTTTATTCGTGGTTCTTCAATTAATTCTGTGACAGCTCCTTCTACTAATTGTCCTTTTGGGGAATTTCTGGTCTTTAAAAATTATTTTATTATGAAACCCCTCTTCGAAGAAGAGAACATGATTATGTCAATTAAGACTTCTATATATAGTTTAGGTTTTCCGGTTAGTGAGAGAGATAGGCTAGACTGCTATTGGAGCAAAGCTTAATCAAATTGAATGTGAATCGCGGATATTTAATATTTTCTAATTGGGGGGGAAAGCGGGAAGTAAGGTATCCGACTGGTTGCGCTTTTTTTTTTTTTTTTTAAAGTGAAGATACGTGGATTTTTTGTTGTTTTTAGATTTTTTTAGTGCATTTAAAGAAAAATATGCTAAGATTAAGAAGAGAAAAATAAATTATTATAACTAAAGTGGGGGAAAATTTACAATCGCGGTTCATTCTGTACCAAAGGCTTATGAACAAATTTTCAATTTTTCAATTCTGATGTGTTGCTATGTAATTCATTGTCGAAATGACCTTCAGGATAAGAGATACTTTAATTTTTACAAAAACTAGAGCACTTTATCTCAGTTACTATATGAAATTGCTTAAAAAACAGTGATTATATTCACATAAGGGACAGTAAATTTTGTAATAAAAAAGTAACTGATAAATCTGAAGGTTAAAACACATGTACTATTATACAGAACTTACACAAAAAATTTCAGTTAATTATTTTCAAAACTTTTTTAGCAGTCGCTGACCCCTTTTGATTATTTTCAAAAATTCACATTTCGAATAAAACGCGTTTTAAAGTGTGACATCTTGCTTAAAGTAATGGCATCTGCTTTTACTAAAACACTCGTAGTTTTTGTTCTAGTGAACAGGAAAGGATAAACTTGGTATTTTTATAAAGCTAATAAGCTCCTCCCCCGTTCAAACTCCGTAAGTTGTTGGAATTTCTCCTTATTTCGTCGTGAAGGCATACTTAAGTCTCACTACGTTCGCCACTAAGAAATAATCATTACCTATTTTCAACGTCCCTCTACAGACCTGTATTTTTTTGCTTTCAGCATCAGTTCAGAGGGCGCTGCGCACGCCACTCATGCGTGGAGGCTCTGAAACTTTACTATTTTACGTTTCATCCTATAATTGATATTTTCTGCATAGTTCATTTAATTCTGATGATTCTTTCATGGTATTGCATTTTTTACAAATAGTGTATAGAGAGAGAAAGTGAACTAATAGTAGAAATTGAAAAAAAATTCTCAACGTACGTGGCAACAAAAACAAAACATAGAAGCGAATTAACACAGAATATGAAATGCAACAGTGTAACTAGCTTCAAAGTAACTAGACTTACGCAGTTTGTGTAAAAAAAAATGCAAAAACATAATCCCAGTTATTAGATATAATACGATGACACACACTTGGAACTCGAATTAATGAGAAAATTACATTAATATCATGCTTTAAGTTTTTAACAAAAAATACAGTATTTTCTTAACTTAAAGTACCCATAATCTGTGTTGATCTTCTTTATAAATATTATTTTACGATTTATTCTCTCCTTTCTTCCTTCTCTCTCTTTTGTGTAGGGTTTCCCGGGAACAACACCTTATAGTTTCAAAGTTCTGTGAGTCGACAAAGTTTGAAGACTATTGATTTAGTGGGACACATTCTTATAAAGAAATTTGTAGAATTCATTTACATTGTTACATTATACATCCGGATTGGTGGTTAGTGACGCTGATTGCAATGCCGTAGGGTGTGGGTTCGAATTCCGGCGAAGGAAGGGGAGTTTGTAAATGTGCACTCAAGAGCCAAAACATTATGACCACCTGTCAATAACGAGTTAGCTCACCTTTGGCGGACAACACAGCTTCAACCCGCCTTGGCATGGATGCCACAAGTCCTTGGCAAATGGACGGAGACGGATTGTACCAGATGTTTAAGCAACGGTCACGCAAATCCGAGATATTGCGAATTGGTGGTCTTTGAACTCTGAGCTGCCGTCCCATGACATCCTAAATGTGTTCTATCGGATTGAGATCCAATGAGTTAGGCGGCCAGGACATTAACTGGAATTCAGCATCATGTTCCTGGAACCATTCCAACACAATTTTAGCCTTGTGACACGAAGTGTTGTCTTGTTGGAACATTCCATTTCCAGCTGGAAAAACAGAGGCCATGTAAGGGTGCAACAGATCCGAAATGATGTTCAGATACCCTGTAGCATTCATGTTCTGCTCTACCACAACCACGTGTCCCAGAGACGCCCAAGAGAACGTCCCCCAAAGCATAATAACGCCACCACCGGCATGTGTACGACCTACTGTACATTGAGGGAGCAACTGTTCGCCTGGAAGACGGCGTATCCTGACACGGCTATCAGCGTGATGAATGACCAAACCGTGATTCATCTGACCAGGCAACTCTCTCCCACTGATCCATGGACCAGTCGCGATGTTCCCGGGCCCAGCGCAGGCGCAATTGGCGATGACGCCTGGTCAATGAAGACACACGAGTGAGACGTTTGCTGCGTAGCCCCATATCCACTGAACAGTGTGCTTCGATACCATTCTACTTGGCCCTGCACTGTATTAGGCTGCCAGCTGAGCCACTGTCTGGCTCCGGTTTTGCTTCACCATGCGAGACATTCTCCGACGATCTTTTTCTTTGATAGCGTGTGGACGTCTAACACCATGTCGTCTGCTGCTGGTTTCACCGTCATTCATCCACTTTGCATAAGTACTAACAACTGTAGATCGCGAACAACCCACGAGTCGTGCAGTTTCGGAAATACTTGTTCCGAGCCTTCGAGCCATTACATTCTGCCCTCTATCAAAGTCGCTTAGATCCGCAGCCTTTCCCATCACGCACAGAAGTAAGTGAAAGAATGATTCTTCAGACTCTTCAGCAGCAGTTAAATACCACTTCCACCTGATCACGTGCCTTCCACGTCATCCAGGCGAGTTTATTGCAAAATGAAGGGGTGGTCATAATGTTTTGACTCTTGAGTGTATATTGCCTTTGCGGCTTGGGGGTACTTTAAACAGCCGTCCAGCCGCAGATCCTCTCGTGAGGTTGGTGGAAGGGGAAGAGAGGTGGGAGAATCCTGTCCCCCTTCTAAGGTGTTCTCGCTCAAAATTGAGGTGGAACCGAGTCAAATCGTGCTCTGTCTCACCTCTATGATACTCAAAGATACGGCTAACGACAGGCGTACAACTAGCCCCTTGGCACGATAAATTTCGTGGGTCTTAATCTGATGTTACTGTCGATCATTTGGCATAAGTAAAAACACATGCATGATAGTCTTTCAAATGCAGGAAAGGTCACACAAAACAAGAAAGTTCTATGCACATGATTTATTCTGGAACTCTCTAGTAATTACAGTTATTTTTTTTTCTAATAAAAAATCAAGTAATAAATACATACATATCTACAATAGCATACAGATTCAAATATCATAAAAATATTGAACACAGCAATTCAAATCAGTGATTATAGTGTCTCTTACGGCAAATTAAAGGTAAAGTCGTAGTCAAATGTTTAACTACAGTGTCGTCTCTCTGTATCATACTTATATAGACTGAGAAATACGTATTTGAAATTTTCTCTTCAAGCATAATCATTTTAGGCCTATCTATTATCTTCTGGGGGCTTCTATTTTTGTCGCCAATGTCATTCTATTCACACGGTATCATCGAAGAATATTTTTAACTAACTTTTAAAACGATCTTTCTCGACCTTTTTGATAGATAACCAACAGAGTCCGGGGCATTTTCGTAACAATATAAGGATTACGATACAAAGAGACATTTGTTCAAATTTTTCAAAAAAGACCCATCTTAAGTATTCTTTGATGCTTTGAACTTTTTGTAAAAAATTTCAAATTTAAAATAAGTTTTCAAAAAAATATATGTTTAGATTTTTAATATTATAACTCCCCCTCCCCCCATATTTAACATTTAGCACCCCAAATACTTCTTTAAAAAAAACTCTCTTTGTGGATTTAACACTTATCAAAACCAGTTGTTACTTATTATACCTTAAGCAAAATTGATTTTTGCGACATTATAAAAGTTTCTGTTGCATTAAAGAACGATAAAAGAAACTAGTATGTTAATTCGAATTTATAATTAACGTACACCGGTCTCAAAGGTCTAATTTTTAATGAGAACTTCTTGACCTTGTATCTCAGTCTTGTATCAGTGTCTGATGTGTTCTTATACAAGGACACTTGCCCTTCTTTTAAAAATGACCTTGGAATGTTTCACACGATAATTTGAATAACTATTAAAGTTCTTTTACACAATAAATCTTTTTCAAAGAATATCGTCCATTTATAATACGTGATAGTAGTAGTAGTAGTATGCTCACAGAATGTCTCTCACGCTTTTTTACTTTTATTTAAAAAAAGAACTGAATATATTAATAAATAAGTGGTATAATTTTCACATCAAACTGGTAGCGACTAGAAACCTTTAGCATTTTAAATTAAAACAAAAATTTTATTAATTTTTTCAAAGCTTTTGTGTATTTGAATACTGTGGCTGCATGGTAGCTTAGTGATCTAGGTATGGGACTCGTGGCTGGCGTGTCATGATTGGTTTCGAGCCTCGTATTGCTGAAGACCCGCCGTGTAGAGGGCACAGATACACGTTAAATATGGCGAGGCTCAAACGCCCTCCTGTTGATGTGGTGTGGAAGTTAGGAGAAGAAGTGCCAGCTCAGGTATCATGCTCGTCACTTGACCATGGTTCAAAATGACGAGGCCCGTCGTCAAGAGTCCTCAGGTATCTGAATTGAGCGACGTTAATATTCATTCGCTCACTCACAATGGGAATACTAGTTTTTATATATAAAAAAAACAGGAAAATTTTGTTAGAGATTGTAAAATAATTAACATCAATATTGAAATGTAACTATTACTTCATCTATAGCCGCCCAGCCAGTATGGTGGATATGATCGGTAGGATGTGGTGGATATATCGGCTTGTAATCGAGTGGACTCGAGTTCGAATCTCGAATAAGGCATAGATGTAGCTGCGGATAAAGAAGTCGGACTTTCACCTGAAATGTGGGCTCCCGCCTCGAATGGAAAGTAACTGTTCTATGCTGGGCAGTAGCGCACATAAAATTTTTTCAAGGGGGTAGTCTGTGGTCGAAAGTCCCCAACTCGTATCATACCTCAAGACAACACTAATTGATTCTTCCAATTTTGTCGATTTTTTGAACAAAAAACAGTAAAAAATAAATTATTGAATTAATAATTATCATTAACTAATAAAATAAATTGTTTATTCCAAGTACTTAATTAAATTTTACTTTATATATACATAGGGTTATCATCAATCGAAAAAAAAACTGAAGGGCTTTAGGGGGCGTCCGGACTGTCAGGACAACCCCCCTTGTGTACGCTACTAATGCTGGCCAATGGCTTAACGTAGACCCCTGCATTGTAGGCAGGGGCAGGATTCTAGGGGGCCCAAAATTTGACTAATACCAAGTACGTTCCCATTGTAAGATCCGGCTTGGGGCCCAAAACCTGACTTTTCAGGGGGGGGGAGTGTCTAATGTTCTCCATTACGCCACTGATGCTGGGATCATCCTTTGTAATAAAGTCTATATTCTCTTCTGTGATTGTATTGTATGTTTCTGTTCATCTATTTCTCGTCTTTCGTATACATCCCAGGATGAAACACACAACAACTTCACCTATAATTTCTATTTATGGTTTATGTTTCACTTTTTTCTTTTCTGTGTATGGCAACGTTGTTCTAATGAGTGGAAGGTAGATTCTTGTGTTTACATTTAGTCAGATGTTAGTATATGATAAAATTTTTAGCTGGTTTTTTAATGGAATAAATCGTTATGTTTAATTAAACATTCTTATTTTTCATTCCTCTGGAGAACTTGTAGTTCACATTTGAGTGATTTATACAGCGTGTGTGTCCGCAACGTTTGTTTTTTGCTGTTACTTACAAATATTTTTATGACTAGAGCTAATAGATTTGGATATTTTTTTTAGATTCCCAACTTTAATTGAGGACGTGGTAGCCTAGTGGTTATGAGCATACACTCGTGGTCAAAGTGTCATGAGTTCGAGTCCTAATGTTGCAGAAGACCCACCGTGTAGAGGAGTTAACAAACGTTAGATTTGTGTCGAGGCTCATAATCCTTCCGTTGGCATGGTGTAGTTTGGAGAGGTGGGGCCTTCTCAGGTGTCGTCCTCATCAATTGACCTTGGCTAAAAATTACGAGGTTCGTCACCAATAGCCCTCGTATTGCTTTATAATACGATATATGTAAAGGAGAAAAGTACAAAGGATATCTCCTTTATAATACGATATATATAAAGGAGAAAGAGATATATAAAGAACATGTCTATATATATAAAGGAGAAAAGCAACTTACTCACTCACTCACTAACTGACTAATCACGATATATCTCCGGGAGTATTCAACCGACAGACTTGAAATTGGGTAGACATGTTCTTTTCATGGAGTAGAGATCCGCTAAGAACGGATTTTCTCGAAATTCAAACCGTAAGGGGCGTTACGGGGAGTTAAGGTGTATTATAAATAATTATTTCCATTTTTTTAAACTACTCGACGTACATTCTTGAAATTGGGTAAGCAGATTCCATTCATAGAGTAGAGATCCGCTACAAAATGAGTTTGGGGAAAATCGACTCCCAAGTGGCGTTGCGGGGACTTGGGGGGTATTTTAGATAATTATTTTCATTTTTAAACTATTAGACACACAGTCTTTAAATTTGATAAATAGACTCCTTTCACAGAGTAAAGATCAGCTACAAGATGCGTTTTGTGAAAATAGACCCCAAGTGGCGTTGCGGGGGATTAAGGAGCGTAATAGATAAATATTTCTGTTTTTAAGCTACTTGACCTACCTGCTTGAAAATTGGTAGGCATGTTTCTTTCATGGAGTAAATATCTGCTACAAAATGGGTTTTGAGAAAATCGACCCCGAAGGGGTGTTGCGGGGGGGATTAAGGGGAGATAAATAATTATTCTGATTTTTAAACTATCAAACGCACACTCTTGATATTTGGTAAGCAGATTCCTCTCACAGGGCAGAGATACGCTACAAAATGGATTTCGTGAAAATCGACCCCCAAGTGGCGTTGCGGGGCTTAAGAGGCGTTATACATAATTATTTCCATTTTTAAACTACTCGACCTACAATCTTGAAAATTGGTAAGCAGATTCCTTTCATAGAGTAGAGATCCGCTACAAAATGAGTTTGGTGAAAATCGATCCCCAAGTAGTGTTACGCGGGATTAAGGGGCGTCATAAATAATTATTCCCATTTTTAAACTATGAGACGTACAGTCTTGAAATTTGGTCAGTAGATTTCTTTCGCAGAGTAGAAAACCGCTACAAAATAAGTTTCGCGAAAATCAAACCACAAGTTTCATTTCGGGGGATTATGGGGCATAATAGAAAAATATTTCCGTTTTTTAAACTATTATATCTACTTGCTTGAAAATTGCCAGGCATGTTCCTTTATGGTACACAGTTCTTCTAACAAAGAGTAAAACAAAAATAGACGTACGTACTTGAAATTTGTTAAGCATATTTCTTTTGTTGAATAGGGATCTACAAAGAATGCATTTTACGGAAATCAACTCCTGGGGTAGCAGGGGGTTACTGGGGCGTATTGACAAAAAAACTCCTTTTTTCGAACTACAAGGACTATAATAATGGAATTTGGTTTTCATTTTCCTTTTGTTAAATTGAAATGCACTAAGAATAGTTTTTTGGAGAACGACTCTCAACGGAATTACAGAGTGTATGGACTAAATTCATGACGGTCACATGATAATATAAACACGTGTTCTATATTGAATTCAAAACGGACAGTAAACTATATATATAGCTCGTACTTTTTATTCTATTTGTAAAACTTAGGTAAAATTTCAAATTGCATAATTGGGTAAAGATGCTCAAGAGTTATAAAAAGAAATTTCTGCAAAAAAATTTTAAAATTAAAGAAAAAAAAAAGTCTTGTTTTATACATGTACTTTTAAATAAAGTGACAAGTATTAATTTTTTTTAAAAAAAAAGTTTCTGTAAAAAGCGTAATTTGGCAACAACGAAGTGCATGAACTGATTTGCTGAAAATAGATAATTGCATTTATCGTGACTATGACGTCACATGTGTTATTGAACTTGATTGGCTAAAAACACGTGGTTTAAAATTATCATGTGATTATGACGTCACATGAATTTAGTCCATTGATAATAAAAACTTCGTTTTTGTGCTCTATTAGATTTAGACTTGAAATTTATCTTGCTTGTTTATTTTACGGAGTAGAGATCCACCCAAAATTGGTTTTGCGGAAATCCACTTGGTTATAGGGCGAACATCAATCTATACTTCAATTTTAGAGCTTTTAGAAAACACAAATTAGAAGTCCTGTCCTTTTTTTATATCAAGAGTTGAGAGTTACAGGTATAAAACATCGTGAAATACCCAGCGAAGTGGGTGAGTGAGTGAATATTAACGTCCCACTCTGTTCAGCTACACGAGGGCTTTTGGGGACGGTCCGCGTAATTTTGAACCATGGTCAAGTGACGCGGACGACACCTGAATTGGCACCCCCTCTCCTAACTACCACACCACACCAACGGGAGGACGTTTGAGCTCTCGACAGATTTTACGTGCATCGCTCCCCTACACGGCGGGTCTTCAGTGGTACTGGGATCGAACTCAGGACCTGCTAGCCATGATCCGATGCCTAGACCACTCAGCTACCGCGGCCACCCCAGCGAAGTGGGAGGGTAATGGTTAGTATATATATATGTATATATGGACAAGTTCTACCATACAGCTTACTATGGGGGCACTACAGTCATTAGTACTCTTTTCTTTTTCCGGTTAATGCAAAATCTTCATTGCTTTGAGCTAAAAAATTAACAAGGTATTTTAGAAAAGATACTGAAATAAATTCTATAAAATCTTGAATCTGAAATCTACAGATCATCTTCTATCCATATAGTGCACAAATAGTTTCAAAAACTTGCATTAAAAGTTTGAAAAATTCAGTTAAATTTCGATGTTTTCCCATAGATTAACATTACACCGGAAGTAAGTGAGGGTTCCACTCATCAGTGTTGTGGTTTACAAAGTAGAACTTGTCCATATAATAAGCACTCACTCGCTAATCCAATATTTATTTTAAGAATTACAAAAAAAAAAAAAAAAGCTTTGAAGCACAACGTGTGAATTACTGTTACAAGCTACAAATAAATTTTGTACTAAATTTTCATTGCAACAATTTTTATGGACTAGCTCTACCGTAAAGCTTGGCGGCGGTGCAGTCATTAGAATCCTTCTCTTCCGGTTGTAGCAAAATCACCATTGCTTTGAGCTAAAAAAATTAACACAAGGTATTTTTTAGAAAAGATACTGAAGTAAATAATAGAGAATCCTGAATCTGAAATCTATAGATCATCTTCTATCCATAGAGTTCAAAAAAGTTTCAAAAACTTGCATTAGAAGTTTGAAAAAAAAGTTGGATTTCGATGTTTTTCCATAGATTAGCATTACACTGGATGTAGGATTGGAAGTCATTCGGTTTCGGTTCAATGTTGTTGTTTACACAGTTACTGTTGCAGTTAGTTTTATGGGGGGATATTGATGTTTACAATGTAGAACTAGTCCATAACTTGCATATTTTTTATGTTTAGAATTTCTAGATACAAATTATATCTTTCAAATATTTGAGCACATGACTAAGTAAAAGGTTTCCCTTCACTTTACGGCCGAATTAAATTCCGACTAATACAAAGTCATCTGAGCTGGATATATTTTAACACGCCATTTTTATTCATATTGGAAAATAAACAAAATAGAAAACAAACTCCAGTTTAATTTATGTGTACCCACCGCTGATGTACGTTAAATATATCGAAGCTCAAAGTCCTCTCTTTGGTGTAGTGTGGATATTTGAAGAATGAAGTGCCAGTTCAGGTTTCATTCTCGTCATTTGATAGTAGTTCAAAATTATGAGGTATATGACCAAGAGCCCTCTTTAATTTGAATTGATTTGATTTTACGTCGAATTTATCTTGTACACCTTAGCAACAGGAGGATTGTTCACGATGGTCTCGTGTTTTTGAACCTCGTTCGAGTGACGAGGATGACGCCTGATCTGTCCCTTATCTCCAAACTTGCACACTTCGTCATCGGGATTACTCTGAACCTCGATACGTTTGTCAACCCCTCTAAATGACAGGTTTTTACTGGTGCTAGGTTTCATTCAAGTGAGTGTGTTTTTGTCTCATTTTTTCTTTCCGGCTACTATGAGGGAAGTATCAGAAGAATGTGAATTCTATCCTTAACGTTTCGTAAGTCTCCATCAGGGGCATAATGTATACCCCCGCAACCCTCGCATTGCGTGGGGGGGGGCTAGGATTCCAGGGGACCCAAAGTCTGAATAACACCTAGTACAGTGGTCGGCAACCTTGCCATCCAAAAGAGCCAAATATAGATAACACACAATTGAAATTTTTTCAAAGAGCCATTTTTTTAAACACATGCTTTGCTTTAGTAGGAGGCATAATTGCAGAAATAATTAGGATTAAAAGTACGCTCTCGATCTTGCCTTTGCCAAACATATGTCTTAGTTTTACTAACAGTAAATTAAATAAAACTTGGTATCATATTTATATAAAGATAATAATATTTATTTAAAAATATAACTAGTAAAATAATATAAAAGGTATTCTCTTAAAAATAACTACAAATACTCCACTAATGTGAACATTGGCCTTGCATTTCCTTGGAAAGTAAGGGTAAGGCAGCTTTGTATGATGTATTTAATTTGAGGCGCAATTCCAAGTTCTCATCGATAAGCCGATTTCTTAATTTATACATGATATTGTACATGCTTGAAAATGATTGTTCACATGAATATGTAGACCCAATTAAGGAAAGAACAGCAATTGCTAGTTTTTTCAGTTTATCATACGAGTCAGGATTAGTATATATTCCAAGTGTTAAAAATCGACATATGTTCCCTCTCCAGATCTTTTAAAGCAAACCACTTGTGTTGCATAAACTAAGTTAACATTTATTTCTCTCCAATAGCTCTAAATCAGCACAAAGACACTCGAATTGTGAGCTCCATAATTCTTTACTTTTTAAATGCAGCAACTGCATTTCAAAGCTGACAATATCAATATTAAAGGATGAAAAACTAAGTTGTCTGTTACCGTGGCATTTAGAGGTTTTATTACAAAAGCTAGCGTCACTGTGCTGTTTCTGAAGTCTATGAACCTGCTGAGAAAAGCTTCCTTCATATTTATTAGTGTTGTTTTGAAATAGAAAATGTCAATATTAGACTTGCTTTATCGACAATATTTTAATAGGCATGGAAAGTGAATTGGGATTTCTCTTTCAAAATCTTCAGCAAAAGCGACAATTTATTTTCAAATGAAATTACTTCTAACATCGAAAAAACTGTGACTTCTTTTCCTTGTAACTTACGATTAAGCTGATTTAGATCAGAAGTAACATCCACCATAAAATAAAATTTCTGGATCCACAGATCATTCGTTAGCTGAGCATAGTGAACACTCTTCTGAAGAAGAAATACACCAATTTCAGTAAACAGTAAAGCAAATCGTTTTAAAACGTTTCCTCTCGATAACCAACGAAACTTGTTATGCAGCAGCAGATCTGCATATTCACTTTCTTCCTCGATTAGAAATTCTTTAAATTGACAATGGCAAAGAGCTTTAGCTACAATAGAGTTAATAACCTTAATCATCAATTCCATTACTTTACAAATTTCTTCAGGAAACATAGTGCTTCTTGATGAATAATACAATAGAAAGTAAGTATATAGGATTAATTTTTTCTTTCAAAATAGCAACAAAGCCATTTCTTTCACCTGTCATACTTTTCGCTCCGTCCGTTGAAATCGAGACAATTTTTTTCTAATGGAATTTGATGTTTTTCAAAACACTCAATGACAACATTTGCTACATCAACTCCACGTGTTTGTCATTTGAATGGCAATAATCCCAAAAGTTCCTCTTTAGGGCCTGTAGTCAGTGGCGGCGCTAGACCACGCGTGGACGTCGGCGAAATTAGGGTTCGCGAGGCCTCTTTTTTTCCCAGTCAAGAAAACGTTAAATTACATAAGCCGAATTATAGTTACACTAATGTATGAGTAAACGAGATTTATTGCTAATAAAATGATGACAAAAATTACACAAATAGAAATTAAAATAGACGAAGTGAATAACTAAATTTTAAATAATTAAAAACTTTGTGAGGCTCCCTCAAGCGCGAGGCCGTCGGCGGTTGCGTGAGTGAGTGATTTTGGGGTTTATTGGCGCAAGAGCCGATTTTGGCAAGAGTGCGCCAAACATTTGTTTTAATATCTGTGGTCTAGACGGGAAGAGAAAGAAAGAATGAATTGAATGACAAGAAAGAGGGTCGAAAATAGAGAAGGATCACTAGGGTACCCCGGGTTCGTGAAGCCCGTGTTTACCAAAGACAGTAAACCCCGTGGATAAAGGAAAAGATCACTAAGGCACATCGGGATTGTGACACCCGTACTCACCTAAAGAAGGTGAGCCCCCTGAGGGGCCGTCGGCGGTTGCCGACGTCGCTGACGCCTAACGCTGCCACTGCCTGTAGTAGAGATAAATCGCACAAAAAGAGAAATCTGCGATGTGTCATTTAAATCACAAGACTCGTTAACTGCTATTAATAAAGTGGAAGCCAATTCTAGATCTTCAATTTGTTGGTTTGTTATGTTTGCAGACATTTTTACTGTTCTATCTTTTATTGTTTTAGCAGATAAAAGCATCTCGATTTTTTAAAAAAAATGTCTGCTTTCTTCTTGAAATCTCAAAAAAGCTCTTTGGATGCACTTATAAAACAACTCTTTATATAGTCTCCGTCCGTATATTGCTTTCCTCTCCGAGCAATCTCCTGACTAACTACAAAACTACGACTACAACGGTAATTTTCACAGAAGAGCCGTAGCTGAGGAGTCAGAGCCGCGGGTTGCCGACCAGTGGCCTGGTTCGCATTTAACCATTTAAAATATTAAGGGTAAAACCTGACTTTGCTGGGAGATTCGACTACACGAGTCCTGGGGTTGCTGGATTACCACGTTACTAGATTCCTAAGTCATACCCGACTGAAATAATTGGGTTTTTTTCTAATGGGGGGGGGCTGCATATTGGTATTTTTTACCTTTGCAGACCTAGTTCATTCCCCCAGGAGCTGGTATCACTTTTTAGTGTGGCACCGTATAGGCGACACTAATTTTTGCAAGTAATTTTGACGCCCAGTTTCTTCCCCAGATGGAGGTGCCTGAGCTCTGACGATGCGAAGTTGAACTTAGGAATTTAATTTTGCAGAGAGCACCCAAGCCAAACAGAAACTCTAGGGATCTTTTACATGCCGAATAAGCATACAACATGGCCGCTGTCGATTTTTTGCATCATGAAAATCTACCTACTTGCGCCGGGGTTGAACCCGCAAATTTGAACGTACATGGCCAACGCCAAACTAACTTAGGCACCCAGCCGGCACTGAAATAATTGTGAGCGTTGTTGCAGAACAATCCAAACCTGGCAACGCCGGGAAATGATATTTGTTTTGTTCATGTTGTGATGTCTGTGCTAACTTGAGGCGGTATTTTTAAAAGATAGATTTATGTTCTTAAATAAAAATAATATCCTTATTGTGCTGCATTTCTCTCAAAACTTAATCTTCTTGTGTTATGCTACTCGGATATTCATTCAATTTTTATTTGAATCTTTTTCTTAAACTCTTCATGTAAGTTACAAGGAAATCGTAACTATGAATATAAAAATCTAAATCGAACCTATGAATATGAAAATAAATTGCCAGTATTTCTGAAATTTTGCTGCATGTTTATGATCTTCCGTCAGTTTTTAAATGTAATCGAGCTTTTCTTATTATTTCTTTAGTGTAAGTACTAGGAGAATATCTGATCAATAATGAAATATGATTTTGGTATTGAACGTTTTCTTTTCTATAAGCAACCGAATAATTATTCCATTTCTTTTTGTCAGGCAAGATACCGAGCATATTTAGTTCTTGAACTTTGAATGCTGATTTTATTTCTGTCTTGTTTCATATTTACTTTAATATCTGAAAAAGTATTCCAGCTGTAGCCTTTAGAAATAGGAAATTGTTATTCTTATATCAGTTTGTCAAGGAATGCAAGGTAAAAATTTTTCTTCGATGCTTTGATTTTGTTAAGTTGATTCGGAATTTCGTGAACCATGTTGAAAAATCTAAAAACTTGAATTTGTTCGCTGAAGAAAGCAAAGCATCATCAAAGAAAATTATTTTATTAAGAATAACTTTATAATTAAATATTGATATTTTTATAATCTGAAAGATTCAAACAAATGCTTTGAAGACTTTAATTGTTTTTTGAAAATTTTCAAGTTTGATTGGGCTTTGAGAAGTAAATATATCATGCTATTTCGCTCTTTTTTTACCCCTATTTTGCCGAAATGTTGTGAATGCAAAGTTCCTATTTAGGCATCATCATTTGTTTTAAAATTCTTTATGTATTGCTATGTAAGCATTATGAAACAGGATATAGCTATTTTTTACTTATTATATTTTAAACTGGTAATCAGTTTAAAAAAACACTTAAATCAATATAAATTTATTTTGCAATATTTATAGTACATTCTGTGCACAATTTTTTAATTAAAAATCATAGGTTCTTTTTGCTGAGTATCAAATTATTTGACTTTGGGATGACTTTCATTTTTTCATTTAATGTGTTTAAAAATTATTATTAAAGTATTATATAAATAAAGTATTAAATTATAGAAATAATTGTACTTGTGTATTATTGCAACCATATTGCCCACATTATATGAAAGAAATCACATGTTTGCCATTTCAATGTTTATGACACATGGGAATTAGGGTTGCCAAGTTGTCTTGAACCTTGGCATTGTTATGATGGTTGCTAAGTACCAAAATAATTTAGGACATTTTAATCAACTTTTAAAATATGGGTTTCTTTTTTTGTCTTTTTACCCAACTATCATAAAAGTACTAATTTAAATGCAAAAGCCATTTAAGTTCTTATGTGTTATCAGATTATATGTATATATATTTGTTATATGGTAGGTTTTTTTGTTTTGTTTTTGTAGGGCTATATTATTGGTGAATTTTTGTGAACCTGATATGCCTGAAAGGTGAATTTTTTAAAGGACATCTAAGTTGGGGCATGGAAAATAAGATGACTTCATGTGCAAATGTTGGATGGTTTTATGGAATGTATTGTATTTTAAAGTCCTTTGAAGCTGAAAAATGATGTAAATGGTATTATTCATACTTTCTATTATTTTTGTTCAGCTGTAATTCCTATTTCTCATAATTTTAAAAATTTATTTGTAGGTTTGTGCTTGTCAGATTTATGTCATTAATCTGAATCTATTTTTACTTCATTTAAAATTTAAATTTTTCCAGTAAGAGATTAAATCTAAATTTCTGCCTCCCTTTCCATTATGTTTGAAATCGGAACTGTGAAATATTTATATATACTTGCTTTAATTGCTGTTTTTTATGGTTCAGTAGCTACCTGTAGTTTTAGTCACTGTATATAAATGTCACTTGATTACCTTAAAATTTTATTGTAATTGTTTTTAATAAAGTAAAAACATATGCAAATTTTATCAATATAACTTTTTAGGAGCTAAAACTATTCCTTTCATAGAGCTATTTTATAAACTCAAAACTGATTAAAGCAAACATAAGCAGTAATATTTATGTATATTTTTTCCATCTTGTCTATGTTCTGAGTATACCATCATTAGTAACCTTGAACCATGTATTGTCACTTATTTTTCAAAACTTATGATTTGCACATTGGCTTGTAATGTATTCATTCAATTTTCTGTATGTATAGGAAACTGATGTTTTTGACATCTTTCTCACATTTTGGTATTTGTTGTTCTAGGCATTCTTTAAAAATTCTCAATCTTTTGGAGAATTTTTCTTGAATTTTTTAAACATTTTTTATTTATTTTATCACCATTAGATTTTTTTTTAACTTTAACATTGTTTTTTGATTAAAGTGTAAATTAAAGTGAAACTTGGTGAAGTTGGCAATTTTTGGCAACCTTGTTTTAGCATCACTAGACAATTGATATGTATGTGTTTAGTTGTTTGCAGATAGCAAAACAAGAAATTACAAATGAAATAATAGCAATGCTAATTGTAAATTTTAACAAATATAAGAAATGTTTTTTTTTTAAATTTAGAGAATTTATAAAACATTTTGAGATTTAGAAATATGAATGAAAAATTTTCTAATAATTAGTACTTAATTTTTATAATAATTTTTATATTTCTGAGGAAAAATAAACTTTTTAAAAATTGAACCTCAAATAAAGTAAATGAGTTTTAGTTGTGCTCAAAGATTTATCTCAAAACAAACAAAATCACTTTTCATTTTTTTTTAATCCACTTATACATACTTATTAAAATATTGATCATGTTTAATTTATTTTCTTCAACTGTTTTCTTTCTCTCAGACCTCCTAAAACAGTGTTTTTTCTTGCTGTGTTTCCAATTAAATTCAACTATAAAATTCCAGTTTTAAATTAAATGCTTTCTGCAAACTTAATATTCTATACTAATTAAAGTTGAGCCTTTAGAGATGCATCATTAAATCACAAGTATCTTTCCTTGCATTTCAAAAATCATTTTACCAAAGAATTGTTTTTTATACATCTCAGTTATACTGTTCTGGAAAAAAATAATTGAAAGCAAACTTCAAATAAGATAGTCATGAATTTGCAATGAAAATTAAAGTTTCAAATCTTAGTAAAAGTTTTCAATCATGTCAGTGTACTGTTTAAAAAAAAAAAAAATTGTCTGTCTTTTTAAAAGCAACTGTCAATTTTAAGTGACAAATAGAAACCAAGTATAAAGATGTGATTCTTATTATATTTCCTTAATTCCATTGTATCAAATAGATAATTATATTCATTCAATTTGTGTAATCTTATTCCAAAGATGAGATTTTTTATCACATTTTGTTTATTTTCTTGATGGTATGGAAGACATTTACAAGGAACATTACATGACTGATTCTACTAAAAGCTGAAATACAACTCTAAGATGACTTGAAGCGCCAGCTATCTCGTTTTACATTTCATTTACAACAATCTTATTGGAATATATGCTCTCTGTGTTTCTTTAAAATAACTTTTTTTGTTTAATATACAAATTTCATTACTTTGTAAGTTTCAAATTCTGATTTTCTTCAGTTTTTTTGGGTGACATCTTAAAAAATTTTAATTTATAAAATCTGTTTCATTCCACTAAATTGACATCAGTATGTAATAAAAGTTTATTCGATGAAATCTGTTTTTATTTCATTATATGTAAAAGCCAAAGACCATCGATAAGAATAATGATGCATATAATTTAATGTAAATTTTAATACTTGTTCAACTTTCTCATAAATCTAAATTTAGTCATTAAAAGTATCTTTGTTATTTACTCTTAATTTGCAAGTACTCAGCATAGAAATTTGCAGTGCTGTACCTGAATGCTTTGTTGTTTTACTTATAAAAGATAGAGGTATCGTGTTGAGAATTGAGTATACGTTGTGTAGAGTTGCAACCTAGTGAATAGTTGTAAATTTTTTTTTAATCATAAAATCAAAAAATAGAAAATTGCCATAACTTCATCCAAATGTTAACATTGTTATGATGTGGGAATTATAAAAAAATATAGATCTAGCTTGTATAATTTTTTATAGCCAAATATTTATGATTTAATATTGTAATTAATATTATTATTTATTTTATAATAGATTAGATTAATGCTAAAATATACTAATGGTAATTATAAATCCTGCATAACTTTTAAAATTTATTATTTTTTATTTTATACTGCAATTAGTGTCATTTATTAAAACTACAATTCCCTCAAAAAGTTTGTGAAAAATGAGTAAGTTAAAAAATAAAATGTAATGTAAGTAAAAATATAAATTTTTTTATTTATCTTTGTTTCCCTTGTAATCCCTTTATTTTGTTTTTCTTAGTTTAGTATTAATCTTTGAAAGAATAACATACAGAGAGAGAGAGAGAGGCAGCACATTTAATTATGCTTTTTATTTATTTAACTATTAAATTTATTTGAATAATCATTTAAGAATTTGTAATGCCCATATTAAATCTCTTTAAATTGTTGTCTTGTAAGTTATAACAGTTTAATAATTTTTCTTTTGGTAGATTTACATGGAACAATTTTTTGAGTAAATAGTTTAGTTTTTTGCTTCTACAGTTATATCATTAATCTCTTGTAGACTACAAGACTAAATCTGATGAATTATATTTTTAGTGTATTAATAATTTGATTATGAACATTATATTTTTGTGTACTGTTTTTAAACTTTTTCTTTTTATTAAAAGATATTATTCACTTAGATGGGGAGCAATATATTCGTTTAACTGTGTCTGGAAATTAATGTTTTGAATTTGAAATTTTTTTATGAATTGCTCAATTTTTTATATTCTTCTAAATCTTTTGGAGGATTTTTTGATTCAATACTGAATGTGATAAAGTTAACCCGTAAAAATACTTCACAAAAATTTTCCCAAGGGAGTTTTTATTGTGATGTTATTCTTTACTTTAAATTTTACAAATTTGATGTTTTATTTCACATTTAAATTCTTATACTGCTGCATATTTGGACAAGTTTTTAAAAAAATTTTCCAGTATTGTTAGCAATTTTACAAAAATACTGCTTATACATTGGAAAAGTGTTATAAAAAAAAAACTTTTTTAGTCCTTTGTTGCAGCAGAATGTGTAAAGTCAAAATTATTTTGATCTTATATTTTAAATTATCTTTCTTTAAACTTATAAACAATGTGAGAAGCTGATGTACAGTGTTTCATACATTTTGCATTTTACAAAACATAAAAATGTATAAATATATTTATTTTCAATGTTTACTAAATATCTATATTAAAAATTTTATCCTTACTCAAGATGCAATTTCAAAAATACATAATTTACTTCTTTTTTCATGTAATGTCTTCTTGATGTTAAGAATTGTATTGTTTCAACAATTCGACTTTTAAAATTTGATTGACTAGGTTATATTGGTATTCTTCAAGCTGAAACTTTTTTAATTTGTATAAAAAATAAGCAAAAAAAAGTAATTAAATTTCAAGAAAGTGTTTTCTATTTAAAATTATAAGTTTATTATGAAAATATAGGTTTTGCTTTTAATACTTTTGAAATTGAAAGGAAATTAAATTTTTTGTAAAAAAAAAGAAGTTGTAAATACTTATGTATTTTCTTCTGTAATTTGCATACAGCTTGAAAATTCTCTTTTTTTTTTTTTTTTTGTTAAGTATATTTTCTGGATTTAAATTATTGTCAAATAAAAGCCATGAGGTTTAATTCCATTGCTTTTTTTCAAATTTCATTTTATCAATATTATTTGTATATCATTTTATCAAATCATTTATTTACAAATTTTAAAACCCTTCCTTTTTTCAGATGTTTTATGTTATATGTTTTATTTCCTGTGATAAAAGTTTGATGACATTTCATGCATATTCCATAAAAAGAAATGGAACAGAAAAATACAATTGTGGATTAAACGATCTTGTGTGCGAGAAACTTTTTACTGATTGTGAAATATGAAGAATAAAAAATCCTAAATATGCCATAAAGTCTAGGATTTAACACAAGGCATTATCCAGCACTGCTGGAGGTATGTTTCTCTAAATTTCTTACTGTACTAACTTATGATATCTTTCCCTTGTTATACAACTTATTATAGTTGTAAATATGAAATTATTTTCATCGCAAAAATATATTTCTACTCTTCTGGAATCACCTGTTCCATTTATTGGCAGTATATGGGTTTGAAAATGTAGATTACTGATTGTTTTATCCATTTTTACAAAAGTTTTACTTTCTGTGTTGGAACCACAGTGGTTTAATAGGCGAATACCACATATGTAACTAAAGAATTTAATTTTAATTTATATGCAAACTAAGTGAAACATGAAGTATTATGGGGCTTACTCGAAATATATCAAATTCAGGCTAAAGTCTTTGTGAACATGTTCAGAGAATGAAGTCATTATTCAAGTGTTATCTTCATTTTTTTTATTGTAATTTATTACAAAAATGATCATTGCAATCATTTGCATTGTATAATTTTTGTGGTGCTAAATTGAAAGTTTCTTTTTTTAAGCTACTGCAGATCTTATTGTTTTAAGTGTATTTGTGAAGAGTTCTTTCCTCTTTAACATTTTTTTTGAAAAATGTAATTTTTTTTATCAATTGTTTTTTGTACTGTTGCTGATGCCACAAAGCTTATGGATATTCGTTACTACAAAGTGCATTTATTGTGTTTTTATGTGGCTGAGAATGATTTAATTCTTATTTTACTGTTTTTAGTAAGTGTAAGTACTGTATTTTTATGAATGTAAAATTGTTTGGATATTTCTAATGTAAAATATTTTTTCCTAAATGTCATCATTACCCGAGTTTATTGTATATTTGATCAAATAATCAAATTAATCTTTTACTTGTCCATGGGTAGCCTAGTGGTTAGAGCATTGGACTCCAAACCCGAGGGCCTGGGTTTGATGCCTGATGCCACTAAATACCACCGAGTATAGGCAGAGTTCGTGCTCGTTAAATCAGTGGGTCCGAAAGTCTTGTGGGCGATCGCAGCAGAAACCACGAGTGCAGGGGGCTGGTGAATATTTCCCTCCCCTTCAGTTCTATGCCAAAATTGTGGAGGTGGAGATAGGTGGTGTCGCCATCTATTGTTAAGAAGTCCAACCTGTCTCACAGGCAATGGCAACTTTCATTCCTTCCCTGCGGGAAGGACACGACAACAACCTTTTACTTTATTCTTTTAATCTTAAATATGAAATATATTCATGTATTTGGTTTAATTATAAATGTAACTAAAATACTATTCTTATGAAATGTCATTTAGAAGATATGTCTTTCAAGGATATCTACTTCTCTTAAACGGATATTTTAATGCTGAATTAAAAACATGTAAATTTGTTATATTTAAAATGATTTATACTATTCAATGATTCTTCTAAAGTGTTTGTTTTCTTTAAAAAAAACCTTTCTGTTCTAAAGTTTGTATCAATCTATCACTTGAAATTAAGTATTGTTTTTTTTTTTGTTTAACATTTATAAACCCCGTACACCACGCAATGTATAACACGGGGGATACAACACAGACAGAAGAAAAGATTACAACACAAAACATCCATGCCTTCTCCGGGATTCGAACCCAGTCCCTACGGCACCGCAGTCAGCTTCACTGACCACTATACCGGATGGGCGGCTAAGTATTGCTTTGAAATTAAGTATAATATGACTATAAGAACGATTTCCTTATTTTTGATATGAGTTGAAAATATCTATTTTGAACTGATGTGAACAAAATCTGTGACATCTTATGTTTCAAGAATTAAATTAGCTTTATATTAATTGAAATTAAAAGGAATTGTTTAGATTTTTTAATAAATATAGTTGTATAATTTTAAATATAAATGTTCATCAAGAATTTAAATATTTTATATTTTGGTATATTATTCGCAACTTACATATGGTGATAAATTTAGAACTATTAGTGTGATATATTTTTTAAGAAATTTGAAATAAATCAAGCAACAATGAAAACATTAAATTTGCATTGTAGTGTTGTTGTATAATAATCTAATAAATGCATAAAACAACGAGAATTTCATCTCTGTTAATATCCTTCCCATTTCATAACAAATAAAGTATTTAAAATCTGAATTAGAGTGTACTGGTAATTGAGGATTATTTACTTTTTTTAGTAAGACTATAGTGAATGATTTCATTAGAGATGGATTTTATTTAATTTACTTATAGATTTTACTATAAATGATACTATTTCTATTGTAAACTTTAACTGCAAAACTACTACACATTAAATAAAGTTTAATTGAATCTTTAGAAGTTGATATTAATTATATAAAGTTTTGTATGTGTTAAAATATTGAATTTTTTAAGGAGGATTAATTCAGTTTTTGAGCCTGAGAATTGAAATTTAATTTATGTGCTTTAAATATAAAAGATATTTAAAATTTAGGAAAAAATTGAAAGCAAATTATTTTGTGGATTGCTTTGACAATATTTTAGATGTCATATTTTAAAAAATTTTGTTAAGAAAAATTAATGAAAATTTATATTTTGATCAATAATTTTTATAATTTGTATATTGTGTTTCTTAGGAAATCCAGCAGAAATTCTTTAATTTCATCGATAACAGCTGTTTTCAAGTAATGCTCAATGAGTTTGATTCTACAGATTAATTTCTTTTTACTCTGGTAAGAAACTGTATGTTGATTTGTAATGTATTTTTTATTTATTTACTAGGATTCACACATAAATGGGCAAATTATATAGAACCAAAAATTCAGTTTTAATATAATCATTGTTTATATTTTAAAAATTATTTTTCAAATTTTATATTAATTTTGTAATCAACTTATTTTTCTGTATTAATAGTTCTAATACACAGTAATTATTAGTTCAGTGTTTTAAAATGTTCCATATCATGCTCTGTTTTATTCTTATATATTTTAGTCTTTGGGGGGACTTATGATTTAATATTCTTCTATTACGCTTAAAAATTTATCTAACTCATAAAATTATTTTTTTTAAAATTATCTAAGCAAATAAAACATTTTTAAAAAAAATAAAACAGTGTTAGAAAATTATTTGATAAAAATATTTTTAGCAAACTGAATTTTCAGTTTAAAAGCTTAAAAATTTTTGAGATATTAACTTTTTTATAAATATGTAGTACTTTCAAAAATGGAATAAATTTTTTTAAAGTATAAAGTTATAAATTTATTTACTAACTGGTAACTCAGATCAATTTTCTGTACAATAATACAATACTGTAAGTATACTCAACATTCCTTGCTATGCCCTGTCCTTTTAAAAATTCTCTATGAATACTTTCTGGAAGGATTCAGTTAAAATTAATTCTGTAAGATTTTGCTGCAAATATTTAGGTTGTGTGTAGAGCTTCATAGTACTTCAGCTAGTATGGAGGGAAAAGTTTGAGGAGTAAATGCTATTTTAGGTATTGTCCATGTCATTTGTCCGAAGTTCAAAATTAGAAGATTTGTCATCAGTAATCCACACGCAGCTTGAAAATGAAAAAATAAAATCAAAATACTCTTTGTATTTTGTACTTTCCCTTGTATTATATATAAAATATACAAATCTCATATATGCTACACCATATTTATAAAATTTTAAATATAAATTCTTCAAAAGATCAAATTATTTAGTTTATCACTATTCCAAGTTTATGTTAAATTAAAAATAATTTCAATATATTTATAAATGCATTTTTACATTTTGTTAAATGTATTTCACTATCAATTTTGAATTTGATGGTAAATTTTAAATTTTGATCAATTATTTCTCTAAATATTAAAATATTTCAAGGAATGTTCTTAAATAAATATTTATGTTAAAAATATAATTTTTCAAAAATTAATGTTGAATGTTCTTTCTTAAAAGTATTTTTGCATCTGGTATAAAAATTTCTTTGCATTATTTTCTTGTATAAATTTTCATAAAGCTCTTTCATGTTTCTGATTATAAGAAAACTGTTTTAAAGACTAAAAAAATTTTTAATTCTTTTTTAAATCTGCAAATTTAAAATATTTTCCATTCATAAACATCTGTAATTACACATGCTTGGTTTTTTTTCCCCATCAAAAGTGTACTGGAAGGGAATATATTTTTGTAAGGAATATATTTTTATATTCATAAATATTATAAGGTGCTTTTTTTGTTATAGTTGCGAGTTTTTTCCTTCGAAACAAATGATAGACTATATGGTTTTTTTATTTGCATTTTGTTCTAGAGATACTGTTTTTTGTTGACAGTATTGTTAAGCATTCAGGTATAATGCTGGTTAGAATATGTTAGATTGCAGTTCCAAAAGTATTTTTCTTAGATTTTGTATGTTTTTTGAAGTATTTATAAAATCACCATCATTGCTAGCTGAGACCAAGAGTTGTATTATTTTAAATAAACAGTTTAAGAAATTCCAAAAGATTTTTATGCAGCATAAGTTTATTTAATAAAGTTAATTTTTAATTGTATTTTTATAAAATTATTTTTATTTTCATTTTTCTTTATCCCACTTTGATTCATTCTATATTTGTTACTGTGCTTGGATTAGATTTTTTGTGGCAAATTAGAGAAATTCACATTTTTCCAGTGCATATAATAGCCCACCTAAAATGTCTCCTATGATGTTATTTGAGCAGGGACCATAATACGCAAATGTATTTGCAGAACTATAATAAATGAGGCGTCTATTCTTATATTTTAAATTCTCTTTGCTTAACCCTCCACTAGGCACGCATCAAGAAGTTCCATTCTTAGACGTGCATCATCTCTCAGATGCATCACCTCACATTTAGCTTTGGAGAGTATTTAATCATTTTATTGGTGAGATTTGACATTACAGGGTAACGTTACATCTAAAATATAGACATAAGCTGTTGTGTTTGTTACTAAAGTAATCAATAATAAAGTGAAGCACCTAAGCATTCAATGACTGTTAAGGATTAAACAATACAAAGCAAAGGAACCATGATGTTTTGAAAAGGTGGGTGGGAAAAACAGGAATGTAGCCCCAAAAAGGGGAAAAAGTAGGTTCCTGCATGAAAAATTAAAAAAGATATGGGAAAATTGTGACTTGTTTTGGTAACCATCTCAATAAACAAAACTAATTACACCTATAAAAAATTTAAAAATACACTTAATGCTGAAAGCAATTTTAATAAATTATTTTGGCACAAGCTTGACTCCATTAGGCTCATACATATATGCTACACATGTTGGAATATAATATTTAAGATATAATCAGAAATTTCAATTTAAACAAACAAAAACACACATAACAAAGATAATGGTTATTTATCACTTGTCACCACTACCTATTTACATTTTTAGATCCTTTGTAACAGTCTTCATAAATCATCTTGCAATGTTTAATGTTCATGAATTTTTCGTATTTTACACAACAAAATTTTTATAGTAATTTTTCTTGATCTCCTGACAAGGGGAACAGTACTTCCTCATCTCAGCTCTTGGTGTTGCTTATCTTGGTTTTTTTCAATTCCTACTATTAGTTCCCACTATTTCTATATTTATCTTGTTCAAATTTTCAGTCATTAATAAAATGCATTTTAAAGCATTCAGTTGAACTAAAATTTTATGTATAGATTGTTTCGGATGTCAATACGATCCTTTAATGTTAATTAATAAAAATCAATTGCCACTTAATGCTGTGATTCTGTCATATGTATATACATATTTATATTGTAACAATTTAATAAAAAGTATTTATTTATTTATTTTATTTTTTTTATTTATTTATTTTTTTTTGTTGTTGTTGATCTAAGTAGGAATTGACTTAAAATTTTTTTTATGTATTACTTGTTCTTAAACAGCACATTGTGCATTGGATATTTCTTTAATCCTTAGTTGTAATGAACAAGGCATGTTGAGTGTCACTCTCAGGCCATTTTAATGCTACATCTCTCGGATGCATCTGAATTCCCAGCAGAATGACCATCTTAAAGAATTTTCAAAATACTTGTTTCAAGTTATTTTAGTATAACACTAAAAACTACATTCTCTGTTACTGTAAAATATGAAAATTAATGAAAAATTTGAAAAGACATTAAAAATTTCATCGTTGGACATCCTGCATCTCACAGATTTAAAAGCCCCTGCCACCTGAAATGTAAAGCAACAGCATCATTGGCACTCAACCCTAGTATGCATAATACAAGACAGATAGAAAGAGGGCGTGTTCTGACTCACTGTGTGGACGCAACACCAAATTTATTTTTCTATGCATCTCGCAGATTCGCGCTCCTAATAGAGAAGGTTAAAGAAAAATAGGGGATCACAGATTCGAGACTAGGCCTCAAAAGTATATTTACCATAGCTCCTTTGGTAGACACAATTCCTTATGTTTTCCCTTCTAGATATAGTAATACCATGATTTTGGTTTTATGAAATCCAGATTATATTGTGACTTCCTGCTAAGAGACATCCTCATTTTATATATTTGATTTACTACTTCTTAGTAGGTAAAATCCTCCACTCTGGATTTTTGTCAGAGATTAGCTGTACACTGAAACATTTTATGTTAGTCAAATTTTAAGAATTAATATTTTTTTTATGAGTGATTTTCTGTGATAATTAAAAATGTCAAAACAGTGTACACATAAACAAGTAGTGTTGGATTAAAAAAGAACTGAATGTTATCAAATTCAAAGGGGCAGAGGACAAGCTAAAATGTCAGAACATTATCCAATAGTCTGCACTAAGTGGATGGTTAAAAGGGAAGATAAAATTTGCTAGCTTGATATTGATAAGGAATAGATAGAAAGGCTAAAACTTGCAAATCAATTTACTTAAATGTCAAAATTTTTGATTCATTTAACCACAATTCACTTAACTGTGTACCACTATTATTGTGAATTATCTGAGAATCAATATATTTAAATTAAATTTTTTCAAAAAAAATGGCCAAAAATAAAATATTTTTTTATTTGATTCTTCTTTGGTATTATATTTGAATCAAATTTTTATAACATTTATAAATATTTCTTATATATTCTGTTTTAGGAAACATTATGTTGAGCAAATTGTATATACAGCTAATTTCTTTTTTAGATAATTTCTTAATGTAAGCTTATGTGTTTATAATAATTTGGTTAAAGATTTTATTCCTAAAAATTTATCGAGATATAAACATTGTTTTGTTTTATCTTTTCATTACACTTAGATTATAAGTGGTATATAAACTCAGTTTAATTGTGTGTAGTTCTGTTTCTACTAAAATCTGTTATGTTAAATTAAGGAAACTGCTTTAAATCTCCAAATAATAACTCTTCATTTATCAGGTGTGAATGCTACTCTGGCCTTTGAAATCTACTCAAAAATAAAACCAGCAACTATGGAAGATCCCTTCAACTTGCGTTTTAAGAGGTAAGTGCTTGGTACTGTCTTAACAGTTAATAGCAATAGAAGTGTCCCAACTATGTCATTTGTAGACATTTTAAGAATTTTATTTACAAGGGGCAGGAGCCTATTTTGATTTGTACTATTTGTAATTCTGCAGTAGCTATTTTTTAAAATTTTTATTGGGCTTGATTGGGAATACTTAATTACTACACCTCACATTTCATTCTTGATTTTGTGAAAGTTTTTAGATTCAGAGTCTTAATCTAGCATTTGCCTTGACTATGTAGAATACATCTTAACACCAAAACTAACTGTTTTTAAGAGAGACCAGATAAGTTAATGCCTTAGATATTGTCTTTGCTTCCAGTTGGTTTAATGCAAATCTTATATGAAACAAATGAACAAACATGAAAACAGTCATTTTATTGATTGAAATTATTTCTATTTCTCATGGTTTTTGTATTATTTTTAGTAAGGATTCTACTGGGATGTACTCTTATTTTTACCATGTTTTTACTAACTCGTTTTCTTGTATATCCAGGGGGAATTTTGTAATTGATTTTAAACTAACTTCCCGATGAGCTAGTGTCTTGAAATTTGAGCCATAGCTTAGAAGTGGATGATAATGTATGAAAATGTGGGGAAAAAAGTTATAGTCTTGAATCTGGTCCCTGATTTCAACATGTGTCCCGGAACAGGAATTTACATGAACAAAAACCACCTGTCAATAGAACAGGTTGAGTTACTTCAACGTATTTAATTTCGTGGTTCTGGGGTCCCCAGGTTACTATGTTTTTTTATTAACTCATTTTCTTGTCTCTCTGACCAAGTGGAATTTTGTAATTGATTTTAAACTAACTTCACGATGAGCTGAGACTTGAAATTTGGACCATAGCTCAGAAGTGGATGACAATACATGAAAATGTAAGAAAAAGAAATTCTAGTTTCAAACCCAGGTCCCTGAAGAGGTTGTATGTCCATCCGGGTGGAATTTTGTAATTGATTTTAAGTTAACTTCCTGAAGAGCTAGAGACTTGAAATTTGGACAATAGCTCAAAGGTAAATGGCAATGCATGAAAAAGTGAAAAAATATACTTTTTAGACTGTTATAAAAACACTGTATATTAAAAAATTTTTTATTGTGATGTATGTTACCCTTTTTTCTGTCAACCAGTCTTTTTCTTTCTTTTTTCAATAAAGTCCAGTTTACATATATACTTTGGTACAGGATTTTTAAAAAGTTTTTGTGCCACAAAAAAAAAGAAAATAGAACCACTCATTTTTTCTATTATAGATTTAAAAAAAAATTATCTTTAGATCATGTAACTTTTATTAAGAAATGATTTTCAAATTTTGCACAAGTTTTATCTTTTTTATTGAGAAAAGTAAGCATTTTCAATTACAGACTTCATTAAAAATTAACTGTTTAGTTAGAAATGCATAATTTTTTGATATTAGTGAAGTCTGTGTTAATTTTTATTAAATTTATATCAGGTGGATCGACTTTTTTTTATCTTTTGGATATCAAGCCTTATACAAGGATGGTTTCATATTTAGTAGAAATAGTTTTAGCATATTATATATACAAATTAGAGAAAAATCCCTTCTAGTTGATTATGTATTTGAATTTCTACTCTTGTTACATTGTATGTATTTTATTTTTTGTTCTGCTGCATTATTAAATAAAAAACATTCAAATATATATAATTTTTTTATTCTGTATACATTATAATTATGGCATTAATTTGCCATTTGTTAGGAAAGCTAATTACAAGCAAGTGTTCTTTTAAAATTGTTTTTCTGCTGAATACTGTGTAAAATCAATGATTTCGATTCTTTTATATTGAAGTAAAGTATGTAATGTTTTCCTTGACCTTTAAAAACTTTGAATGATGGATATCATCATGACTAATACTCTGTAAAATAAACAGCTTTTAAAGGGCTACTTTAAGCAGCATTTAAGAAACAATTTTTCTAAACTGTATGATTTGTTGAGCACAATTTAACTAAAATTTAGCTGAAATAAAAATATATCAATTTTTCTCAAATTATATTACTCTCTACGTTACCGGTAAAATATGAAATCCGGCGTTGTGTAGAATATCTAAAACTAGCCGGTAATGTATGAAATGATTCATATTTCACACATTGCTTAGGCATTCTATAGAATCCCTAATGAGAAACCGGCAAAGTATGAGATATATCTCTGATTCGTTTAGAATATTGTCTGTTAAGACACAAGACTTTTTACATGGGCCTCATACTCAGAATTGATCAGTTGCACAATGCAGTTTGTTCAGAAGTATCAAAATATTCAATTTTACTTAAATTTGTTCCACAAAAAATTGGTTTTTTCCTGTGCTGCATGAAAATGGAGAAGCAAGCTGTAGTGTTGAAGGAGTCCTGGTCTATAGCAGGGGTCGGCAACCTATAGCACACGGGCCACATGTGGCACACAGTACAATTCTCAGTGGCACTTTGCACGACTCAACAAATTTGTCAATTTTTGAATTGTTTCAAAAATGTTCTGCTATGTGATTCGCTGAATCATATTGATAGATTGGTTTGACACACAACAGCTAAAAGGTTGCCGACCCATTGTCCATAGACATGAAACAACTATTGAACGGCTAATTGCCCAAAATTCGAGTTTATGCTCCAAAAAAAAGGTTTTTCTGAATTGAAATTACTTACTAGAAGTTAATAACTGATTTACAAGATGCCAAAATGACTACTAAGAAGGAACGCAGGGACTATTGTTTGCTGAATAGCTATGATGTGATGTTTGCGGAAAATAAAAGTAAACTCATTTAACCTATTAAAGAAGGCGTCTAGTACCATAAAACAGTGGTTGCCAACCATCGGTCCATGGATCAAATGGAGAATTTTACATTTAAAAAGAGATTTACTTTATCTTGTTTAATTCCTGCTGCTACTTTCAAAAATTTTGCTTTATTCTAAGAAATTTTTAAGTATTTTTCACCAGTAAAAATTTACAGATATGAATGAGCATTATATTCTTATAAGCTTATTTTTTTTAACTGAATTTTAGATTTAATTATTCTAAAAATAATATTAATCTGAAACGATCTCAAATAGGATATACAGTTGTAAAGCATACACCAAAGTAGGATCTTGATCATTTGCGGGTGTTTGATTGAGTACTTTGCAAGTCCTCTGTCTTGTTTCACCAGAGTCTGGGGAGCTCAATATCATAAATGCAGCATCTTTAAAGCACATACAGACACTAAGGCATAAAAAGCTTTTCAATGGAAGGTGCCTCTGAACATCAAAGTAGAAACTACTACACATTGTTCACATTAAATTGTAATTAAAAGTGTAATTGTGTTTTAAAATTTTATTTAAGTGTGTATAATTTGATTTTTACTATGTACACAATATACTGAGTATGATTTATACTCAATTTATTGCGCATATATTTTGTTTTTGCTGCATCAGTGGTTAGGTGTTGTCAATGAACAGAGTGCTTTAGAAAACACATTATGTAAATCAGTATGAGAATTGTAACTGTGATGGCATGTTATATTTTTGTGAGCATATATAAATTACTGTAAACATAAATAAGTGTGGTTGTATGTGAAAAGATAGTGTGATGAAAGAATTAAAATTTGTAGACCCACTTTTATACCCATCTTTTGCATATGATAGATTTAATCCTTGAACTACTGTGTAAAAAAAGGTCTGCAATCTTTGTAATAAAAAGATATCTGCATTTTTCTGATATGGAATTTCAGATGAATAATTTTATTTTGAATGCAGGAAAGAGTGTAAAAAAAGTGATTTATTCAACTATATGTGTTTTTGGAGTATGTATGTACTTAAGTATGCTTTATATTTATATATTTATCATAAAACATCAGTTAATAGTGTTGAAATAAAAATAGGAATATATGTATAAATGTTGCCCAAAAAAGGAGTAAAAACTTTAATTCATATTTAATACTTTTTATATATTCTTTGCTACTTGTTATTGATACATTTGTTTATGAGATGAATCAAAATCAATGCCTTCATGTGGGTAGAAAGATCTATCCATGCCTATATATATATTCCAAACTTGAACCCCAACGAAGAATTTTGTCTGGTAAAGACATTTTAAATGAATAAGCTACTTTCTAAACAATTGTTTTAGCTTTTTAATATTTGAAGAGGGCTGTTTTACATGTTCTTTATATGGTTCTTAGTACCCCAAAACTCAAATATTTACCTTTCATCAACATGTTTGGATCAAAGTGTTTCCAGATTTGCATCAAATTTAAGGCCTTCTGAAATAACATGAACAGTTAATTGATCAATTTCTTTGTCTCTTTATTTTTGTTATAGTATTGTGTTAATTTAATCAAATTATCCTCATCTTTATGAGTTTCTTAATCATCAGCATTGTCTTCTGTTTGTACATCCATAAAGTTATTCTTCACCAATTTTGTATGCTGCTATAATTTCAGATAACTTTCTGTCTATGGCAGAGGTGGCAAACCTGCGGCACATGTGCCACAGTGTGGCATGGGGGAGTGGTAACAGTGGTACGCCAAGACTTACTGTAATATTTAAAAAAAAATGAAAAAAGAAATAATAATCATTTTTTTTCTAACTTTAACAAAACCTCAAAATTTGGATCATTTTGTGTGAAAATGATTCAAATATAACTCAAAACTAGCTAAAATGTACCTAAAATAACTTAATTTTGTAAGCATCTTCAGGTGCTAATCCTAATATAGATGACTTGATCAAAAAAAGAAAATTAAAAAATCACATTAAGAAAGTATTGACTGTTTTAATAATTATTTAGAATTACATGCTTCACGATACTCATTTTTATTTTATAACTCACCTAACTGAGTGAACTTGTAAAAAGATTTTTAACAATAAAACCTATAGGTTTTTACGTTTGTGTCTTACTTATTATATTATTTTTAAATTTCGACTGCATGAACTTGTAAAAAATAAGTATTATTTGTGTAAAAATCCCATAAATAAGCCTATAAGTAACATTTTTTTCTTCAAATAGTGACACTCTTTCCAAAAAAGTTGGCCACCCCTGGTCTATGGCATCAAGCTTCCATTGTTAATACATCCTGGCAAAATTTCTTTCCAGCAAGCATTTGTTGTAGAGACCCTTCATTGCGGTGTGCAAAGAAGGATTTGTAGCACAACTCAAAATGGGTTTTTTTTTCATGCACTTCGATCGGTAACAGTTACAATGCATAATCCTAAATTATATTGGAGTAAATAAATCAGCCTTTTAAAAAAATGACTGCTTTTTCATGATTTATTGCTATTTCTAATCCATGTAAATAAAGAATTGGGTGTACTTTTTCTTTTTTAGCTTAAAAAAGAAAAAAAAAATAATTAACTTGGTCTGATCTGTACAAGAAAGAGAACCTTTATTAAATTTTAAATGTTAGAGATAATTGTAATCATTAAATTAATTTTGCAAAAAATAACTAAAAAAAAAATGAAATTGTATTGTAAGTTGTCTGCTGAATAAATATTCCAGTTAGAGGAATAAACTTTTTGTAACACTTTGAGTTGGGAAATAAACCAATAGGAATTTAAGGAGAGTAGAAAACCTGCTTAACTAAATAGTTCCATTGAGGTCTGTGTATATTCATATAAACTTCATATGAAGATTATTTCTCTCATGTATTTTGTCATATTTTTGCTACCATAAAACAAAATTTGGCTAATATGTTATTTAGATTATTCTGAATTTTTAAAATTCTGTTCATTGTAAATAATTTGAAGTTTCATGGCTAGGTAAATGGAAAAACATGAAAATTAATGTTATTTATCTATTCCGAGAGAAGTATTTATAATTTCAGTTGGGTATGCTTATTCTTAATTTTAACAATATTTATTCATAATGTCTTGAAATGTTAAAAAATATTTGTTAGTCATTTTTTTAAAATTTCTTTTTAGTTATTTTTGTGCTTTAGTTATACCAATAAGTTTTAAACTTGGTAATTTTTGTCTTTACTCACTTAACAGGTAAGAACTTAATTGAATGCAAATGCCATTTATGTTCTTAACACACAGATGCTATATATATTACATTTATAATTTTTTTACATGTCAGCTAATTTTTTGTATCTTTGTTTTGTATTGTTGGATTAATATGGGGAACTTGAATTATAAATGGAAATCTTAAGTTGGACATCGAAAGTGATGAATTCATTGATATTTATGCCCCACACAAAACATTTACAAACATTAGTAGGTTTAACGGAAAGTATTTTAGTCTGAAAATTCTTTTGAGGCTGAAAAATGGAGTAGACTTTTGTTTCTTCTTATTTTTTACAATATTTGAATTTCTTTATAATGATTATCATCTGGGGTTGGTTTGTGCTTGTCAAGTTTTGTCATTCTTTTGGGTCTATTTTTAATTCATCTTGAAATTTAAATCTGACTTAATCTGAGATTAAATTCTGAATTTGTGTCCCTCTTAAAATGAAATATATATACTCATTTTAATTGCTGTTTTTTTTATTATCTGTTTGTATTTTAATCACTTTATAAAGGTGTTGTCCGATCATTTGTCACAATTTTATTGAATTGTATAATATAGTAAAAATATGTGTATAATTCACTAACATAATACTTGAGATTAAAACTTCATAGAATAATTTTTAAGAATTCAGCTCATTACTGGCAAAAGCAGACATAAGCAATAACATTAATTTTTGTTTTTTCTTGTTTGTTTTTATGAGTATCCCCTCATTATTAGCCTTGAAATGCGTATTGCTACTTAATCATCAAACTTTATAGCTTATATCTCTTTTAGCATAGTCTTTAGAGCATCTGCCTACGTTTTTGAATCAACGTTTGACTGAAATTAAATTTTTTTTTTGTCTCTTCCGTTTTGTGTAGGAAGAAAAATTGAGCTGTCAGAAAGAAAAAATTGAATAAGATAGAAAGCAAGGACAGTCTATGCTGTAAAACTGATGAATTTTAAATAGCTGATATCAAGCATTATTTTTATTAAAGTAAGAATCAAAACTTAATGAAAAGATTGTGTTTTTTTTTTGTTTGTCAAAGTTATGTTACTTAAAACCCCATAAATAAAACATTTATGAATGTATTACTTTCATATTTTGTATACATGTCATTTAAAGTATGATAAAGGCAATGAACTAAGGGTTTAGCTCTGACACCAATAGTTTTATTTTTAACAATTTATTGTTACCAACACCATGTATTTTCATAAAGTTTTCTGTAGGAAAATGTGAAAAAAGCCATAACTTTTTGTTAATTGTAAATGTATTTTAGATTCTAGTTTATTGCCTTTATAAACGTGTTAAAAATGTTGTGTAAAAATAGTTTAAATGTATGGCTTTGAATTCCATGTAGAGTGTTTTGAAATTCAATATAATTTTCATCAAATGTTACCTAAAATGCCTCATTTTAATAAACTTAATTGCTATATCATTTTCTGATTGATGTTTTCATTAATTTTCATAAACACCTACAAAATAACAAAGTTACTTCTGACATGGCATTTTAGAAAACTTATCTCTGAGTTTATAGGCAGATTCCTTGAATAATTTATATTTGTAATGGAAGCTAAAGTGTTCAACATCTTTCTCTCATTTCAGTATTTGTTGTCCTTGCCACATTTCTTAGAAATTCTCATATTCTGGGGATTTTTCTTCAACTTCTTTGTTAGATCCTTTCTTTTGAATTTTTGATTCATTTTTTTTTCTTTAATTTTCTGGCCTTTAATGTTGTTTTTTGGTTAAAGTGTACATTAATGTATCTCTTGCAGAATTTGGCAATTTTTTTTTGAACTTCTTTTGGCAGTTAATAGACTATTAATATGAATTTATAGTTGCTTACAAATAGCAAAACAGGGAATTCTACACAAAATATTAACATTGTAAAATACAAATTTCTATGTAATGAAAGAAAATTTTGAGAATGAAGTGTTTTAATGAAAAATTACTTTCTGTTAGAATTTTATGGCAAAATAAGCCTTTTTGAGATCACTGAGGAAGATCTAATACCACTTATTAAATTGCCGTTTTTTAATTTCTTTTTCCATTTGAAATCTGAAGTTTAGAACAGAATCTCAAATAAGAATTGAGCTTTAATTTACTCCAAGACTGTGTCGTTTTCGTAAACTGGATATATAATAATTAAAATCAAACTTTTAAGCAATACATCCTGTTATGGGTATGTTTTTCCTTGCATTTCAAAAATAATTTTAAAGAAGGAATGTTAAAATACAAATCTCAGTTATACTGTTGGGGGGGGGGGGGACTGAAAGACTCAAAAAATGAAAAAAGGATATAAATTTTCAATGAATATATCAAATCTTTATAGAGATTTTCAACAAGAGCAGTAAAGTATTTAATATAGAAAGAGTGGCTTTTCTCTTTTAAAAACATCTGTCAACTTTAAATAATGAATAAGAAACAAGTTCTAGAATAAGTTTTCATTAAATCAGAATGTCTGCATTTGTGGTCGTATCTGGCTTATTGAAGTAAACATTCCACCAAAATGAAATCTCATTTTGAAGTCTAGAAAACATTACCCAAGAAAAGAGACACCTTTATCTACATATCAGGTTTTGTATTTTTTTCTTTTTTGATGTAGCTTTTCAAGTTTAACATACCAGTTTTGTTGCCTTTTAAATTCTGATTTTCTTCATTCTTGGATATCATCTTAAAATTTTTTCATTTATATACAATAAGTTTCATTCCATTAAATTGATATCAGTTTAGAATAAAAGTTTTTTTAAATGAAGTCTGTTTTTTATTTTAGTTTGTAAAAACTGAAAACCGCACATTAAGAAGAGAAATGATGTATATAATTTATAGTACAAGTTTTAGTACTTATTCAGAACTCTCATAAACCTAATTTTGGTCATTATAAATATTGTTTTTGTAATTCATTTAAATGTAGAAATTTGCAATGCTTTACATGAAGGCTCATTTAATGTCCTGCTTAGAGAAAATAGTGATATTATGTTGAATTTAGTAAAGATTGTAGAACTGCAAAACAAGGAATGTGGTTACAGATTTTTGGAATCAAAAATATATGTCGTGTTTTGTGAGTGAACATCAAGACATTTATTTTAACCGTCTTTATATTCCATGAAATCATTTTGTAATCTGTTTTGAAAAGAAAGAGAGAGACGGACACACGTGTTAAAAATCAAGAATCCATGGCCACTCAAAAGCCAGATGTCTGTTCAAGTACATTCCTTATTGAAGAGGTATATTTGAAATACTAGGTAATAAAAATTAATGGTAGGATCGCGGAAGATCTTTTAAAGCCATGTGTTCTTCATTCCCGAACTGGGTAATAAATTTAATACTTGAAGATGTAACGGAAAAATAAAATTTAGAAGTGGTCTAGGATTTAATTTTAGATCTAATTTAATTATCCTTACATATATATATTAAATATTGTATGCATTTGCATTATTATATGGAAGTTTAGATAGTGTTGTACTGGTTTAGATAATTCTTTTTAGCCCAACAGTTGTGATAAATATTATTAATGATTATTATTTATTTTATAATATATTATATTATACTAATGGTAATCATTGTTCTATGTTATTCTGTTAATTGACATTTATATTCTAATTTCATAATGTTATCTGTTCAAGGTGTTAAAATTATAATACTCTCAAAAAGGTTTTAAAAAATGACTCAAATTTATATTGTAAATATATAAGTTCTGAAAAATATGTATTAAATAAATCAAATAAAACAATGATATAAATGAAATAATGAGTAAAACTTTTTCAGTTTTTTCCTTAGTTTTGTTATTTTATTCTTGGAAAGAATTACATACAGACAGCATTTCAGTTATTTATTCATTTAGCTATTAAATTTGATTGAATAATTCTTTGAGAGTTGTAATGCTCATAATAAATTTCTTTTAATTCTTGCCTTTAATTAATTTTTTTGCTATATTATTGATATATATTCCTTTAACTATGTCTGGAAATTGATGTTTCAAATTTTTTGAATTTAACATTATTTATGAATCTTAATTTTTATTTTAAATTATTAAAAATTTTCTAGGGAATATATTGATTTAATACTGAATGATACAAAGTTAACTTGCAAGAATACTTCACAAGAATTCACAATAGGACTTTTTGCTGTGATGTAACTAATTTTATTTTTAATTTTAATTTTATGTTTCACATTTAAATGGTTTTGTACTGCTTCTATCTCTTTTATTTTGACAAATTCTTTTGTAATTTTTTTCTGTATTGTTACCTATTTTGTAAAGATACCGCTTCTGCTTCAAGAAGCCATAATAATAATAAAAAAATTCAATCTCATCTGGTAGAAAATTTTCTTTAGTCTTTTATTGCAATAACACAATGTGTAAATTCAAAATTATTTTGATCACATATTTTTAAATTTTTTTTTTGAACTTACAATGTAAGGAGCTGCTGTACAGGGTTTAATTCATACATAGTACATTTCTTGAAATACAAAAATGTGAGAATAAATATATTGATTTAATATATATTAAATATATTGATTTTACTCAATTGGCGAAAAAGATCAACGATCCCGAATCATGCAAAAATCTTCCGAAGTTAATGTAATCCAAGCTTTATTGGAATGAAACTTAATCTTTGAAAATTTCCACCACTGTGCACAGGACTAGAACCAATTGAGTAAAACAGAAAATGTTCTCGATAAAAGTAAAATCTTATCTAGAATAAAATTTAAAGTAGAGATTTATCTTGCAAAATTTAGCCAATTAATAAAGGCATAAAATCTACGTATTTGCATTTTCATATTCTACAAAAAATTAATGCTGTTTTAATCAAAATAATAAAAAATTTTGAGTATAAAGAGTATTTGTGTGTGTGCATTATTTTTATATATTTTTATCCTAAAATAGGTTTCGATGTTAAAAAATGTTGTAATAAACTAATTTGTTCACATAAAGTAAAAGTAGTTCTTGTATTTGGATACTGTCCTGTTTTCTATGTATGCATCACAAAAATTTATGAAACAAAATTTAAAAATAGCTAATATACTGATCAAAAATAGTATATTTTCTTATAAATATATACATATTAAAAATTTGAGCAGCTAACTCTTTTTTTTTATAGTAAAATTCATAAAATGTTGCTGATAATTTCTAAGTAGTAATAATAATAAACTTTATAGAATTTTACTGATTGATGTGAAAGGTACAGAACTATGTTTTAATTGTATCAAATATAGAGATAGGTATAGAACTCTCCCTCTCTTCATATGCCAAATAAAAAAATCCAGTTAATTTTTATCTTATACAAATTTAGAGGAACATATGATTGGTACAGAGTTAATATATGTAACTTGTATATAAATTGCTCTCATTTTTACATCCAATCCACAAAATTTAATGGTACTTCAGTACATAAATATTACATGTGATAGAATTGAATGTGCTTTGCTACATATATCATGTATGATGTTTTACAATAAAAAAATTTAATAATAAAATAATTTTTTTTTTTTTTGCAATTTATTTATATTTTAAGTTTTGAAATTAACCAAATGCTTTGGCTATGGTCTATAAGCAAATCTAAATTTAATGCTACCATTTTTTGAAGATTGGCAATGATCTCTGAAAAAATCTAAAACTCTTGTTGATTAAAACATTCATTCTGATTTTGCAAGCAGAAAAGAGATTTCTTAAATACATTCTTTTTCCTACATTTTAAAATGTAGCAGTTTTCAAATTCAACCATTAGTAAAAATAAAATATGTTTAAAATCATTTATAGAGTTTTTGAGATTTACATATTTTTATACATTTATTAACTTTATTAGAAAAGAATGGATTAATGTTATTTCATAAATGTTGCTATTTCATCATTGTCTGAATGCAAATTCTATTTTAATTTTTACATGGATATTTAAATTATGTCAATTATAATTTTTGCTATAACTGTAATTGAATACGGTTCAAATATTCTAATACAAAATGGAAATCACTCATTTTCACTGAAAAATTTTTTTCATCTTATATCTTGTTTAGAAAAAAAATTTAATTATTTTACACAGATGTATACAAAAGTATTTTATGAAATGAAATAAGGGCTTTAATGATTTTTTTCTTAAGTTGATACAATTAAAAAAAATCATGAATGATTTGAAAAAAGTATTAGCAAATTCTATTTTTTTTTTTTTTGTGTGTGTTAATTTATTTTCTAAAAAAATGGCTAAAATTTTGATATGTTAATTTTTGAAAAATGCATTTATATTCCTAATGAACACTTGATTGGTTGAATTCCTGTCCGGTCAAGTGGTGCTGATAAGATACCAATTCATAGTCTCTCCTTTCCAAGAATCCTGTCTTCTAAGAGTCCTGATGTTTTGGTTACTGAGAATTCTAGCTGTATTATGTATATATGTTCAACACATTTAAGGGCTGAAATAAATATTCTTACACTATTCACTAACTTGATGCACTTATGCAATATTAACATTTTTGTGTAAATCGCTATTTTTTCGAAAAACTATAAATGAAAAAGAGAAAAGTAATGAAAAATATGAAATAAAATACTGTTCTGTAAATATATATTTCCTTTCAAATTATATCTAGTAACTACTATATTTAAAAAAAACTCAGTCATGTGAAATAATTTATGTTGTGTTTAATAAATCAGCTCTGAATAAGTATAATGGAGGAAATTCAGTAAAACATGCGATTTTTTCGAAAAATGAGTTATTGTACCCTTTGGAGAAATTAAGGTAATGATAGAGATAAAACAAATAATAGATTTAGGATAATAAGATATATGAAATTTTTCTAGATTAGTTTCAGCCCTAAATATTGACTAGACAATGGAGACTAGACCATTGATTACACTAAAACCTAAATCTTTTCATACTTACAAATAATTATGAAAAACTTCACATTTTAAAACTATGTATAATTTGATATTAATGTCTCGTATTTGTAAAAACATTGTAATTTACCTTCTCATTTAAATAATTCTTTGCTTTGAAAAAAAAACTTGAAATTTAAGTTGACAAATACATAGTTTTTTTTTATCTGATTTTGATAAAAAAAAATTTTTTTAAAGTTAATTCATGTGTCATCATTGTTTGACTTTCTTTCTGACAACCTGTACTACATATAGATTTTTGAAGGTTTTATACATATGCATATATTTCCTATGACATTTCATTTAATTGAAAAAAAAAAGATTGCTTTTCTTCCTTCTTTAGCAACTACCATGTTTTTGTCATTATAAGAAAACAGATCAGATTTTTTGTTACATGGTATCATGATTCAATTTGGCTTCTTGAAATATATAAATCTATTTATACCATTTGTGATCCAAAATTGTTCGAAATAAAAAGATGCAGCTTGATAGGATTTTCTCATGTTTTCCTTTGGATTTCTTTAAAATTCAGTGTTGATCCAATTTTATGTCTCATGGCCCTCATTCCGTATGTTTGCTTCTGATAATATGTTCCTCATTTAGTTTTATTAAGATCATATACTTTATATCTATCATACTGTCCATATATATATATATTTCAATTATCATAATTATTTATCATAGTATTTTCTCATTTGTTTGCTCTTTACAACAGAATTATTATTTGTATTGAAATTTTGTAAAAAAGTATTACAGAGTTAAAAGGGCAGTTTAAAAAAGGAATTCTTTAGCAACATGGTTTATTATTTTTTTCATTTGGTTCTTTATGGTTTTTTTTCAATCTAGGCCTGTTTTAGATAGTTTTTTGATTTTGGTTCTTACTAATTTAAGTTTTTTTGCTATTGTGTTCCATCTAATACTTTGTATTAAAAGCAATATAGAAATTGAATAGTATTACATCCATTTTCTTCATTAAGATTAATTTTATGCTACAGTGAATTTAATTTAATAGTTCATTTCAATGTAGGCCTATTTTATCTGTTTTAGATATTTTTTTTTAAATTTTAGTTTGTATTAATTTTTTTTCCAGTTGAAGGCTTTCTAGTATAGCTTATTTGTGATAGTATTTTTGTGAAATTGGCTTATCATAATTAATTTTTTCTTTCGGTTTATTTATTTCAGGTTATTTCCCTCATAGTTCCCATAGCAGAATCATACTACTGTTATTACTTTTCTGTTATAATTTTTATTTATATTTTTGCATTCTTTTATTTCTATTTACCTTTTTAGATATTGATTCTCTCTCTTACATTCAAACATGTTTTAATGAAATAATTTTTTACTGTGAGGCCACACTGCAATACTTCAGCTAGTATTTAATAAACACTGGCTTAAAGGGACACAATGCGTATTCAATTGACCAAAATCTGTCAAAAAAATCAAAGCTAAATTTTTTAGCCTATAAATCATTTTTTATGTAATTTTCTACGAACTCATAAATTTTGAAGCCTCTAAGTTTAAAAAATGCAGAGTTGTGATAACTTTTAATTTCGTTTTTATTCACAACCCAATGGCAAATCAAAACTTCGAACTGACTTATCTCTGAAAGATTAAGTCACTAGTTTGTCTTCATTAAAAATGTTGAGGCTTTTTTCCATTGAGCCTAATACTTTGAATTTTTTTTTTTTTTTTACCTATTGCTAATAGTACATGTAACAAAAGTTTGTATGCATTTTTGATTCAAAGCAATACTTATTTTTTTAAAAATAATTGAACTCAGAATTATAAATTTTTTAAGGAATTTTCAACTGGCATTCATTAAAAAAAGAGAGAGAGAGAGTATTGTACGAATACCAATCATGTTATCGCAAAACTAATACCAACTCCTGTTATACATAGTATGATGTACTTGTTAAAGCCAAATTTCATGTATGTATGTGAATTTTTGTATGAGGAGTAGTATTTTAAAATTACTTCATAAGTCTCAAGCTTTTTCCTTAAAAAATTAAATGGTTAGCCTTTTATGAAATTTTGAGCACAAAATCTGTTTTACATTATACATACACAAAGGAGGTAACCAAAAAAATTATGAAAATCATTAAATAAAAAAAATTTTGTAAATCATACTATCTTTCCCTTAAAGAAGTTAATTTTCAAAAAATTTTCTCAAGTTTAATTATATTTTTCTACAGTGTACTGATAAATCATACTACAATTTTTACATGTTTTTCAATGAGAACAAATATATATGTAAAACAAATAATTAAATAGAATTTCTAAAAATTATTATGCCTTTTCTAAATCAGTATTTTGAAACATTAAAAATTAAAGAAACATTTCCTTAATTTACTTATATTTTTTCAATGGTTAAATAAAGAAATCAAAAATTATACAATTTATATGCAATTCAATAACTTCTAATAAAGGATAATCAAATAAAATTTAGTCATTAATACTAAAATTATATATTAATATGTTTCAGTTCTTTAATTTAATGCTGAAAGAGTATTTACTTTTCTTTTTTTTTAACTTTGGAGAACGTCATGTCTAAGAAAAAAAATTTCGAACATTTGGAAATGATAAGTACAAAGTAAATCAGATACTCAATGATGGAAAAGTTATTTTATTACAGAATCTATTCAAATAGCTTCAATAATAATTCTAAAAAGTCTGTACAAAATTTATTTACAAAGCTTAATATTTTAAAACAGATAAATATATAAACCATAAACAATCAAAAAAAATAATCAAAGTATAGCATATACAAAAATAAATAAATTAAAAAGCTATATCATAGTAAATCAAATAATTGTTGAGTGGCTAATGATGAAAAGTTATTTTATAACAGAATCTTTTCAAATAGCTTCAATATAAATTCTAAAAAGTCTACAAAATTGCTTTACAAAGCTCAATATTTTTAACAAATACATCTATAAATCATAAATTCTCAACAAAAAAAAAATTACTAAAGCATTATATACAAAAAAAAATAATAATAATAATAATAAAATAAAATAAAAAGCTGTATCATAGAAAATGAAATAATTTTGAGTAGCTAAAATTTTGAAGAATTAGCCACTGATATTAAAAAAGAAACTGAGGAAGAAAAGAAAATTCTCTACAATCAAAAATCTTCATTTTGCACTGGCTTGAAGAAATACATTTTTACGTTTTCCAATGATATCATTCCTTTTAAGAATATTTTATTTTAATTTAAAAAGAAATGGCAATTATATTTTTAACAGTAAAGAATAATTATTTATAAATCAATAATTTGTAGATGGTAAAAATCATAGAATTTAATTTTTTTAAACATTCTCTCCCACAAATCATCAAATTGTATATATTTTGGAATGCATATTTTCTTAGAATTATTAATTAAAATTACAAATAGAAAATTTTGAGATTATTGTCACTGTATTTACTAATAATAGGAGGTGTCAGTTTTTTTTATAAAGGAAACGATACCATTGGAATTAGATAGACATCGAAAGACTATGACCAATTGATGACTATGGAGTGCATGAAGTTCTCAAGGAAGGCTTGAGGGATAGTAGAATACATCTACATGCATCTTATCGAACAGGTAAGTTAAAACCTTTTTTGATATCACGTTTATTAAATGGCACAAGAGAGCACACAACCCGTACCTATTAATGTCTTATTCTTTTTTTTTAAAGAAGGTAAGTAACATATCTATTAATTTCTTATTCTTTTCTTTAAGAAGGTAAGTAATAACTCCATTATTGTAATAATCCATTATTTTCTTTGCATTACAGCAGAATTATCTGCCATAAATAAAACTTATTGTCTCACGTTTTTTAAAACTTATCCAATGGAGCAGTGCCGACGTAAGATTTTTTCGGGCCCCGGGCGCAGAACATCTGCAGGCCCTCTTGGCACTGGAGGATTGAAAATTATAACTAGAAAATATGGTTAAATCCAGCTTCTCCGGGCCCTTGGGCGCCCGATGGATAAACCGGCACTGCAATGGGGTCAACTATCCAACTTGTAATTACAAAAAGACCATTTTGAATGACATTTTGCAGGATTGAAGTAAATGACCACAATGAGATATTCGTGGTTTGTATCATTACTGCCATTATATGCTGCAACAAAACGACCTTGATTCATAAACTCTTTTATAGACTAGTAGTTCACTAATTATAGCAGATGGACACCCATACAGGTTGTCAATGCCTGATTTTGGGATAACCTTATGAAAAGAGGTCCCGAATGATCGACTGCAAACGGAACATGTTCTATGAAAAAAAAGAGGAAAATAGAGTCCTAATTAGTTCTATTATGCAGTAGAAAGAACATATTCGGAATGTTAATTTCTGTAACATTAAAAACGATTATTAATCCTGCCTTTTAAAACGAGCATTCATTTTATTGCATTAGAAATAAACGTTTTCAAAGAAATAAGATTTTTTTCAAAGGGCATGTGTTGCACAGAACCAATTACAAAATTAGTAATTTTGTATTCAGCATTTTGCAAGTCATATTTGTGAAAGATAAAAGACTTAATATTTTATGTTAACATGATTTTGTTGTTATGGCAATGGATGACGGCTGTATCTTTTCTATTCCTCATTATGAAAAATCACTCTAGCTCTTTGTCACCTAGTGCTCAGGTTGTATTGTGTCTCTGCTAATGTTGCGTAAAATAAAAAATAAACAATCTATGGGTACCAGCACAAGTTGAAACAAAGCTTGAAATATCAAAGACTATGAGTCTTTTTACGACAGAAAAGGTAGAAAGAACCTTATTTCTTGGAAGCAACAATTCGCGACGAAGTTTCGCAGATCAGCAGTTTGGCGAGAAGATACAGTGATAGTGCCCTATTTTGAAAAGATTGAGGGAGAAGCAGAAGTCGATCGTTGTTGATTAACCCAGAAGTATTAATACAGATTATATTTATGAAACCCGCAAATCTAAATTTCTAGAAATGAGCTAAGTATAGATTTCAGCCATCATATATATCAAGAATTTGACCAGAGAAAAAGACTGGCTGATGTGGAAAAGGGATACTCGATTACCACAAAGGGGTGATAGAGGTCATAGGCAAGCTGAAAAGGCCAGAATCCATAGATGTGCGGATGCACAAGAATCTGTAAGAAAACAGCATAAAGATCGCTGTGAATTGTACAAAAAAGCTAATAGCTATGCAAAATCAATGATTGCAAGTACTGTCATTGATGCTGTGTGCCAAAAAATTATGGACAAGAAAACAGCATTTGAATCTTGGGAATCATTAAAGCAGCAATTTGAAGCAACTGCAAAAGATTACTTGTTTAAAATTTGTACGAAATTCTTTGCATTCAGCAAGGTTCCCATAGAAGATGTCTCTACACACATTGTAAAGCTACGAAGACTTTGGAATGAACCGAATAATGAACTTGAAACTAGAGAGGAAAGTAAATTTCCAGATTTGATGCTAGTCTGTAAAGTGTTTCATATTTTGACTAGCCGGTTTAAAACCTTTAAATCCAGTTGGATGTTGCTGGCTTTAGATGACATGAAGTCATGTGAAGAATTAGCAGTGCATCTGTGTTTGTTTGAAGGAAATTTAAATAAAGTTGAAGTCAGTAGCAAAATAGCTCAGGAAACCTTAATAGCTACAAAATGAGAAATATCTAGATAAGAGCACAAATGTAAGCCCAAGTCAAGAAAAGAAGACAGCTGCAATTACTATAAGCGAAAAGGTCATTGCATGAAAGTCTGCAGAAAGGGGACTTCTGTTGGAAGACCATCAAAGAATAAATTGAGTGATACACAATCAACTAGAGTATCAACTAACATAGCACTGATGTCTATATCTGAGGAAACCTGTACATCAGAGACTAGTGCTGCATCGTATTGGATCCGCAATGGAGCTACTAGACATGTCACAAACGGCTCCACATATTTTGCTGACTACATAAAATTTAATAGTCATTATGACATTAAAGCTACTGGAATGAAACATTAGTTGCGCTTGGGAAAGACACAGCAAAAGTCAAATCAACTATTAATGAAAAATGCCAGGAGGTTTTCCAGAAAGATGTTTGATATATTTCAAGAACAGATTGGCTGACGTAGAAATGGTAGATACTCGAATACCACGAAGGAGAGATCAAGGTTATACATGACAAGCTGAAATGGCCAGAATCCATTGATGTGCGGATGCACAGACATGTAAGAAAACACCATAAAGATCACTGTGATTCGTACAGAAAAGCTAATAGAAATGCAAAATCAATGATTGCAAGTATAATTGATGCTGTTATCAGAAGCTTATGGACAAGTAAACAGCCTTTGATGCATAGGAATCCTTAAAGCAGCAGTTTGAAGCAACTTCAAAATATCAGTTGTTTAAAATTTGTACAGAGTTTGTTGCATTCAGAAAGGTTCCCAGAGAGGATGTCTCTACACACATTGCAAAGCTAAGTAGTCTTTTGAATGAACTGAATAAGGGATTTGAGACTGGAGAGGAAAGTAAATTTCCAGATTTGATGCTAGTCTGTCAAGTGTTTCATATTTTGCCTAGCCAGTTTGAAACCTTTAAATCCCGTTGGATGTTGCTGGCTTTAGATGACATGAAGTCATGTGAAGAATTAGTAGTGCATCTGTGTTTGTTTGAAGGAAATTTATATAAAGTTGAAGTCAGTAGCAAAATAGCTCAGGAAACCTTAATAGCTACAAAATGAGAAATATCTAGATAAGAGCACAAATGAAAGCCCAAGTCAAGAAAAGAAGACAGCTGCAATTACTATAAACGAAAAGGTCAATGGATGAAAGACAGCAGAAAGGGGACTTCTGTTGGAAGACCATCAAAGAATAAATTGAGTGATACACAATCAACTAGAGTATCAACTAACATAGCACTGATGTCTATATCTGAGGAAACCTGTACATCAGAGACTAGTGCTGCATCGTATTGGATCCGCAATGGAGCTACTAGACATGTCACTAACGGCTCCACATATTCTGCTGACTACATAAAATTTAATAGTCGTTGTGGCATTAAAGCTACTGGAATGAAACATTGGTTGCACTTGAGAAAGACACAGCAAAAGTCAAATCAACTATTAATGAAAAGTGCCAGGAGGTTTTTCAAAAAGATGTTTGATTTATTCCAAGAACAGATTGGCTGACGTAGAAATGGAAGATACTCGATTACCACGAAGGAGCGATCGAGGCCAGAATCCATAGATGTGCGGATGCACAAGAATCTGTAAGAAGACAGCATAAAGATTGCTGTGAATTGTACAAAAAAAAGCTAATAGCTGTGCAGAATCAATGATTGCAAGTACTGTCGTTAATGCTGTGTGCCAAAAAATTATGGACAAGGAAACAGCATTTGAAGCTTGGGACATCATTAAAGCAACAATTTGAAGCAACTGCAAAAGATTACTTGTTTAAAATTTGTACGCAATTCTTTGCATTCAGTAAGGTTCCCATAGAGGATGTCTGTACACACATTGTAAAGCTACGAAGTCTTTGGAATGAACTGAATAATGAACTTGAAACTAGAGAGGAAAGTAAATTTCCAGATTTGATGCTAGTCTGTAAAGTGTTTCATATTTTGACTTGCCAGTTTGAAACCTTTAAATCCAGTTGGATGTTGCTGGCTTTAGATGACATGAAGTCATATGAAGAATTAGCAGTGCAGCTGTGTATGTTTGAAAGAAATTTAATTAAAGTGGAAGACAAAATAGCTCAGGAAACCTTAATAGCTACAAAATGAGAAAGCTCTAGATAAGAGCGCAAATGTAAGCCCAAGTCAAGAAAAGAAGACAGCTGCAATTACTGTAAACGAAAGGTCATTGTATGAAAGTCTGCAGAAAGGGGACTTCTGAAGGAAGACCACCAAAGAATAAATTGAGTGATACACAGTCAAATAGAGTATCAGCTAACATAGCTCTGATGTCTATATCTGAGGAAATCTGTACATCAAAGACTAGTTCTGCATCATATTGAATTAACAATTTAGCTACTAGGCATGTTACAAACTGCTTCACATATTTAGTTGACTACATAAAATTTAATAGTCTTTATGACATTAAAACTACTGAGAATGAAACATTAATTGCACTTGGGAAAGCCACAGTAAAAGTCAAATCAACTATTAATGTAAAATGCCAGGAAGTTTTTCTAAAAGATGTTTTATTGTTCCAAAGATTAATAGAATTTTATTCTCTGTACTTGCTGCACAAGACAGAAATCAAAACATTGAATTTGCGTCGACTCCTACAGAGTGCTGGTTAGAAGTCAACGGTGATGGGTGCGCTATGGTTTTCGCTGTGTAAATGGTTTTTTATTCAAAGTAAATATTGAAACAATTTTGCCCATAAAAATGACAGAAGTTCATACTGTTGTAGCATACAGCTCCTTGCTACAGTTGTATCATGAAAGACGCGGCCACCAAGATAAACGTCACATCCGAAACATGCTTGAAAAGGAACTAGGCATCCTCATCAAGCTAGATAAAGAATTATCTGAGCCATATGTTTATGGCAAAGTACACACGGTTATTATTTGGTACCAGGAAGAAAGCTTGAGACAGAGAGTCTGGTGAACTAATTTCAGCAGATGTTTGTGGACCATTGGATGAGTCATTTGAGAAGAAGAGGGGTATCTGGCTGTATTTAAAAGATAGCTTTACAAAGTTTCGCTATGGCTACCTAATAAAAGAGAAGTAAAATGGTGTTTGCACATACAAGGACATTGGGATATTCTGAGAAGGAATTCCTCTGCAATAATGGTGGAGAACTTGATAACAAAGATGTTTGGGAAAGCTTGCACATTATTCAAATGGAATCGCTTAAAGGCTGACAATACCTTACACCCCAGAACAAAATGGGGCCAGTGAATGAGAAATTCTAACCACAATTGAAATGGCCAGAGCATTCAAATCCTGAAGTCAGTTTCCCCGTAGCCATCTAGGCTGAATTAGTTAACTCTGCCATTCATATACCAAACAGAACAGGAAAGTCGTGAGTAGAAAATGCAAGTTCTTATGAGTTTTGGCTCAAAAAGAAACCCTGGTTAAAACACCTGCACATAATAGGATCTCCATGCTATGCTCATGTTTCGGCTCAGAAGAGAAGGAAAATGGATAAGGCCATCCAAGGCTACCTTGACAGATATGAGGGAGATGAACGATTCAGAATCTGGCTAAAGAAGGAACACAAGAGTACTTTTATCTAGAGATGTAATCTTTCAAGGAAAAAACAGGTAAGTGTGATGACCATACAGAAATGAAATGAAAAGACATGGTAAGAGAAGATACAAATCAGGTAAAAAATGAACAGCAGCTCATAAAAATTGAGGACAATCCTAAAGAAAGGACGCAAAGTTAAGAAGATTTAAGTGATTCTGAGGCTGATTGTGAAGAAAATGCTGAACCTACATCAGATACAGCTAAGGAACCGCTCAATTCTGCAGAAACCAAAACGGTTTGAGGATCATATTATGGGAGCAGAATCATATTTAAATGGCTATAATCCGAAACATATAAAGAAGCCAGTTATTTCCAAGGATAGCACAAACTGGAAGAACGCTAGAGAGTGAAATGAATTCATTAAGTGAAAATCATACTTGTGGGAGCTAACAGACCTACCAGTTGAAGCTAAAGCAATACCTTGTATAAGTGGGTTTATAGACTCAAAAAAAATCCAGATGACAGCATCAACAAATATAAAGCCAAATTTGTTGCGAGGGGCTTCAGTCAATGCCAGGGCATTGATTACAGCGAAACACAGCCCAGTGGCCAAATTAGAAACAATACGGACAGTTTTTAAGCATTGCAGCTTAAGAAAGGATGCATACAAAATGAAACTATAAAAAAAATACTGACGCCTGAAAGTACACTAAAAATCACTTATTTAGTAAAAATGCTTTATAACCAATTCTGGGTGTTTACAGATTTCAGATCATAAACAAATTTAATACCGCATTACTTTCTTCCCACGTTAATTATAATTCAATAATCGAAAGACATGAAGCAGCTAGTTATACAATTAAAGCAATCGCAATGCGGATACTTCTATGAAAGAAGTATTTTTGAGGTACATGTATTAAATATTTTCAGTTCTAGATGATTCAATCGATGTTGCCAACCCAAAATATGAAATTGCAAATAGCTTTTAAGATTGGTGGGGGTGAATTTGACTTGCAAAATGTTGAATACAAAATTGCTTATTTTGTGATCTATTTTGTGCAACACATGCATTTTGAAAAAAAAAAAAATCTATTTCTTTGAAAATGTTTATTTCGAATGCAATAAAATGAATGTGTTCAATTTCAGGTAACTGAAACGTAAAAATGCTTAAGTTTTGCATTTTTTTTATTTTACTTTTAAAAAAAATAGAGGGCACTTTGCTGCCTCCATACATGCATTAACTATGAGAATTCAATAAATAGAGCGCTAGAAAATTGAATTTTGAAATTGTAAACAAATATGTAACTATGAATTAGGTACACTTTCTTTAAAACCCGTTTTATATATAATCTGTATTGTGAAAAACTAAATTTCTATACAATGAATGTAATTTTTTTGTATTTTATGTTCAAATTTATTGAAAATTCTACATTTTTAGAATTTAAATGATTAGTTACAAAATTTTAAAATTAATTTTTGTTTTTGAAATGTTAATTATGTCTAGTTTGCATTTATAAGTACTCAGTGTAGTTCTTAAGTTATAAATCAAGGGGATTTAGTACAAAGTGTATCTTGAGGATTATTCTAAATTAAATACATAGCTTGTAAAAATAGATAGTTCGTAAACTGCTTATTGTTAACATTTGAATGCTCATGAATAACTTTATATGTTTATAAAACTGTAGGTTTTACTTTAAAATAAATCATCATATGTATGAGTACAAAAAGAGAGATTCTTTTGTTTTATTTTTTTAAAAACAGAGTTCTATTTAAATTAGACATCAAATTAACTTTTTAAATTCACCGAAGACATTTTCTTTGTGTGTTTTGTAACAAAAATTTGTGTAAGGAATTCTGTAACATCCTGTAATGGTGATGTTCAACGTAAAGTAAAAATACTAAAATTTATACACAAAAAATTTTGATACTTTAAATGGAAGGTGTGAATCGTGTTCATAACATGTGATGATGAAATAGGGAAAGAGTAATTAAAAAGACTCTCCTTAGATATAGCGCAATTTCTGCATAAAATTTAAATGACAAAATTTACAAATTTTTATAAATTTATTTTTTACAATTTCATTTCATTCATTTTATGGATTGTTGTGTTTGAAAAAACTCTGTAAAATTTTATAGCTATGTATGCAGTGGATTCTATGCTAAGTGTACCTAAATGTAAGAACATTCCTCGAAAATAAAAAAAAAAGTTAACAATTATTTATTGCTCACGCAGATTTATTTGCAACTTAAATTGGATTTTTTTGTACATTAACAGGTTTATAATATATATATATATATATAAATATATGTATAATTCAAAGTAAAAATGTTACTTCCTTTTTTTAAAATTTAAGTAAGTGAAAACCATTTAAATTTAATACAAAAAAAGTTCAATTTCCCTTGTCGCAGACGTCCCAGTTTCCTTAAAAGGTAGGATTAATAATCGTTACTAATATTACAGAAATTAACATTCCGAATATGTTCTTTCTAGTGCATAATAGGACTAATTAGGACTCTATTTTCCTCTTTTTTCATAGAACATGTTTCGTTTGCAGTCGATCATTCGGGACCTCTTTTCATAAGGTTATCCCAAAATCAGGCATTGACAACCTGTATGGGTGCCCATCAGCTATAATTAGTGAACTACTAGTCTATAAAAGAGTTTATGAATCAAGGTCGTTTTGTTGCAGCATATAATGGCAGTAATGATACAAACCACGAATATCTCATTGTGGTCATTTACTTCAATCCTGCAAAATGTTATTCAAAATGGTCTTTTTGTAATTACAAGTTGGATAGTTGACCCCATTGGATAAATTTTAAAAAACATGAGATACTTTTTGAATATTTAGTTTCATTTAAGGCAGATAATTCTGCTGTAATGCTAGGATAAGAATGGAGTTACCTTCTTAAAGGAAAAAAAAAATAAGAAATTAATAAGTAGGATCTTGTGTCATTTAATAAATTTGGCATCAAAAAAGGTTTTAACTTACCTGTTCGATAAGATGCATTTAGATGTATTCTACTATCCCTCAAGCTTTCATAATTTGTATAATAAAGATGTCTTCAAAATGTTGAAGCCTTCCTTTGGAACTTCATGCACTCCACAGTCATCAATTGGTCGTAGTCTCTAGATTAAAAAAATATTTTTAAAAAAAGTTTTAATTACAAAAATACTTTAAAAAATTGATGCCTAATTCTAAAAAGTGTCCTGAACTTAACACACTTTTTAGAATTAGGCATTCCTTTTCCACTTTCAAAGAAAGTATAACTTTACTGAGTTATTCTTTGAAAGTGGAAAAGGACACGAGAGCTTTCGCTCTCGTGCAATTTTTAATCGAATAAGGGACACCCATTGGAACTATCCAGCTGTCCCCCACCTTAAAGGTGAATTTGGCGTGCTGAATAGTTACTTCAAGGTGCCCCTTAATCAGGACAAAATGAAGATTTTTGTTTGGAAAGATTTGGGTTTCTTTAGACGAAAAAGGAAAAATGTCAAGAAACCCAAATGACATGGATTCTGAAGTGAAGGATTTCGCAACATGATATGAAGGAGAATCCTTCACTTCGGTTGGTGGCACAGTCCATTCAAGAGATTCGAATGGTCGATGTACAAGTACATGTACTGTACCACCAGTTTCGGTATCCAAGATTGAAGTTTTTTTTACAGCTTTCGCTGGGTTTTTTTTAAGCGATTTTATTTCTCTCGCTTTTCTTTTTTTTAAAATCTGACGGATACCGAAATTATCTTCTTCAGTTCCTTTTTCAATACCCATACACTGAACATCTCCGGAAGGCAATGGCTTAAACACGAGTCTCTCGTTCCGCCAGTGGTCCAGGGGGGGGCACTCGGAATCGAGAGGACCGTCTGAGCCCGTGAGGCGCCCCGGAGATGTTCCCACTAGAAATGTCTTTCGATTGCTTGTCTTCTGTACAAGCAATCGAAGACGACTTCCCTGAAACAGTCATTTTATTTTTGGAAGCTTTTGCTTTTTCAGGGATTTTCTTTGGCCCTGAATGACTGAGCTGTTCCCCAGTCACTCGGGCCATTTGTTTAGGTGACCTCTCAGATAGTTTCCGTTTTAACTGAAGTCTGGAACTTCTTCTGAGAGGTGTCTGCTCAGGCTTTGATGGAGACTTCTCTTGTCTTGAAACTTCTGAAGACATAGAAACAGAAGTTACAGAGTTTTCGTCTCCAGAAGCTTCTTCAGATGTTGTTGAGCCTCCACTAAAAACCGTCCTTTCATATCTGCAAAGTCTAATTGGATAAATTCTTCTTGTGGGTTTTAGTGGAGACTTTTCTTGCCTTGAATCTTCACTAGACCTGGTGGGTGTTTCTGAAAGCAAGTTTAATAAAAGGTCACGATCCAATTTGTACTCGCGTGACTCGTCCATCTGTCTTTCCCCAGCGGATGAATCACTATTAATTCTAGACAGTTCTTCATCGTCTTCTTGGGTTCTGGGTTTTTTTCTCAGACCACTTCGACGAACAATGTTCGAGGCCATACATTTTCTTTTTCTTCCTTTCATATTGGTCGGAAGTGTATAGCGATCTTTTCAACCTGAAAGAAAAATTAATTGTTAATCATTGCGCAGGAACACATTACATGAGGACAGATTCCCCATTGTCTTTACATTAAAATAAGGCCAATTAGTTTAACTCTACGGCTTAATGGTAACTCAACGACAATTTTGGTTTTGAAGAAAAAAATCACAAATGGCCATAAAATTTAGTAACATTACTACTGTGAGCCTTTTCAGATTTAAAAATAAATTATAGTTTTAAAAAACTAAAAGAAACACGCTTTTATGGCTAATCGAACTAAAAAGTAAAAAAATAATTCTTATATTAAGAATAGAATGATTAACGAGAAAATTAATGTCATTGGGGGGTAAAAGCGTGAGTTGCTCTATATCAAATCTTATAATTTCTAACTAGTTTTATTCCCAAATCCTGAGTTAATGTAAAAATGTAGTGCAAAGCACCCCACGCTTTTACCCCAATGACATTAATTTTCTCGTTAATCATTTTATTTATCACAACAAATAAATAATTCCTTACCTTCAGAATTTTTCAATGCAGCTGGTAGGCTGGAGGTTACTAGGCTGAATCGTTTTAGTCTGGAGGGTGCAAGGGACAAAAATACATAAAATTAGTAAATTCGATAGAATACAGAACAATGATAAGTACTTATATTGTTAAAAAAATTACCTGTTTTTAACAAGTTAGCTCTAACACTAAATCAAACCACAAGACGGAATGCTATGTATTGTTAATTCTACGTCAACAATGAACTAATTAATGTGCGTGTTTTTTTTCTGCTCAGAACTTCAAAAAATATTTTCGCAAATTATCTTTTAAAATAATTAATCCCTCCCCCTTCAAAATATAGTTATATTCTAAAAAAATATGAAATTTTTCAAAACAATTCATTTAGTAAATTTACATATTGATAAATATAATTCTTCGGAAATTCTTTTTTACAAATAAATATTGAGTACGAAGAGCCAAACTTCGCTAAAATAACAATCAGACTCTTCTGTATTATAAATTAAGCAGAATCAATTCCCGATTATCATAATCACTAATTTTTAAAGCGCAAATAATACCAAAAAATATTTAATGAATTTTATTTTAACACACAAATAAAATAATTGAAAAATGGTACTTTACAATTAGAATTTCTTTTTTGCGATATTCAGCATTCAATTATGATACATGAATGCACAATTTAAAATACTAAACAAGAGCTATATAAAGGCTTATCAAAATTAATTATGCTTAATTATTTCAAAATATCCTCTCATTACTAATTTATTTTATTACTTTAATTTGTAAATTTATCTAAAAAATTCAAGTATGTGAGAAAAAGTTACAACTTCGTCAAAATTCATAACTGTTATTAATTATAGAATGTTTACATCGATTTAAATATAAAGAAATGTTGAAAATAACCCCAAAGAAAGCCGTTTTTCTGGACGTACTAAAGTCCTCAGACATTTTAAAACCTTTTATTTTAACTGTAGACATGCTATTTCAGACATAAAATTATTTTTTAAATATATTAAAAAATTGAACACCGTTAAAAAAAAGTACTCGTTTCTCAATTTCGCTATAAAAGAGAGAAAATCCGATTATTTAAAAAAGTTGGAATATTTTATAAGTTAGTACGTCAAAACAAGACGAGAAGCGAAATGGTGCAATTTATAATAATCTTGTTTAATTCGAATTTTACCAAACTCGAATCTGAACGTTGTGATGATGCAAGCAGAAACGGGATTCTCTCGACAGTAAAAACAATGTCGTTCCATTCCGTTGTCCATGCCCGCCGTTCATCGCGCCATTGGCGGTGCAAGCGCCTATGGTTCCCAGTGACGGGTAAACGGAGCAATGGACGATTTTCAGATAGTGTATTCTGCTATAAACGGCGTCGAATGGTATGAGCGGATACGAATGATGCGCAAAAGACTGAATCGATTGTACTACGGTTTATGATGAGGCTGCGCGATCCATCACTGCCTTGCGCACAATCCGCGAGTCATAACGGGCAGTTGTGCAACGGGGTGGGTTCGATCGCCCCTTCTGTCCATCGTTTCCTCCTGCATCCAGCGAGGACAGATACGCTTAACATTTGCTTGGTTTCGTCCATCACGTTGGCCGATTTCTCAGAAGGATAATTCGTAATCCAGAGCAATCAGAGGAAGGCTGCTATTCTCCCAAAGACTACCGATTCCATCCACGAAGCACCGGTAAACAGCTTATGGAATCAAACGCACCATAAAACAATTTCCGTACTTCAAATCGCCGATCTGTTCTCCTCTTCTCTTGTATAGCGCTTGCGGGTGGCGCTATGATCGCCATGATGTCAGTCTGTGCTTTAATGCTAATGATTTGCATATATCATCAACGCCAACGCATGATGTAAATTCCACATAGTTTGCATGCTTCCTTCAGGTTCTTTCATTTTGTGTGGTCAGCAGTGGAGTAAAATAAACGGGGAAAAAAACAGGAAAATGTCCAAAAGGCTTCTTTTTAAATTATAAAAAAAATCAGGCATTTCTTTTACAATTTTCTCTTTTTAAACAAGAAGCGAAAACAGATTCAAAGCGCATAAAACTGGAGATTGGAAAGTCTCTGAAAAGACCAAGCCAAAAAGCTATCAGACAAGTATCTGTATTTTAAGATAAACGTTTTCCGTGAAGTTGTCAAGGTTATCAGGTACTCCACAGAGCTGAACAATACTATATTTCTGTTCAATACAAGCTAGATTGTGCTCTCGCCACTTCAAAAGACAAACGTTTGTTATCCAAACCGCATTTGAAATCATTGAGGCATCGAGCTATTTTATGTAAAGGTTTAGAGACGTGTAAGCATACTGAAGAAAAGGCATCAATAAAATGCCCTTGTTTTTTAGATTCTGATATCTATCCTTCCTTTTCCATTTCTAAAATGCAAAAATAGCATAGAATGGTCAAGAGATGAATACAACATCCCTTCCATAGTGTGACATAATTCAAAAATATCAAAAAACAGAATTCATAAATCAAATTTATTGCAGTTGCCCAATACATATTATAGAGCATTTAATAAAACTGTTTTTAATCGAAAGAATAAACCGAAAGAGAGCTTTGTGTTCAAAAAATAACTTGCATAAGTGAAATTAAATAGATAATACTTTCTAGGATACATTTCAGCAATCATTTGATCATTTTTACATTCGAAAAAAATCACCACAATTTATACCAACATTGAAACTTACTCTTGAAACAAAATTGACCACTCAAGTTTAGCTACAGCGGAAACAAGATAGTTGAAATTTTTTTCCTGTTACGTACTGTTAACTGAAACGATTTATTCTGTGTATATGTTACCGTTGAAATATATAATTAATTCTATGAAATAACTAGCAATTCTATATGAAATAACTAATGATAGACCGTTTAAGTGAAAAATAAACTAGTTCAAAGTTATTTTATAAAATAATTGATCATATTTCCCTCCCACTCAGTTCCATGCCAATATTGTGGAGGTGGAGATAGGTGGTATCGCCATCTATCGTTAAGAAGTCCAACCTGTCTCACAGGCAATTGCAACTTTCATTCCTTCCCTGCGGGAAGGACACGACAACAAAAAGTTTCGAAAAGTTTAACATGGGGTTTTAAACTTTAGAGACGAAGCCTCCTTCTGGTCCACTACCATAGAACAACTTGTACAAAAAGATGTAGCTCTACGAGGAGAACCTATGGGTTTTTTTTTCGAGTTTCAAAGCACAGAGTCAAACATCCTCGAAAATATGACGATTTCAAAAAATTAAAATACTTCAAAGACGTGAAGGGTGTGTGTATGGAAATAGGATTATTGCAGTAAAATTTATGTGCAGAAAGCTCATAAGGATATTTATCGAGTCAGGCAGGTACGGATGACCAATTTGGTATATGATTCGAGATATAAGGGAAATATCCCCCTGGGGGGGAGGAAACCTGAGAAGGTCGATTTCTCGCGATATGACGTAATACTATTGAATCTCCAAATATCAAGACATCTGCTGAATTCCAAAGGGAGGCAAAATTTTTACCCAACCCCATAGGAATAACATGGGTGCATAATATTTTAGTGCTGGAGCCCCCCTAGGCCTACCGAAAGAAGGCTTAGAGGATAAATGGCTGGGTCTTGCTGGGTGGAACCTGGAACTCAAATCTCAAACCAAAGACTCAAATACATTTCAAGATTTTACAGATTTAAAAAAAAAAGTTTAAAACGTTAAAAAGAATACAAGGAATGATCCTATGAGCAAGAAATTTGATGCGAATATACAATGCAAAGGTATCGAATGAGCTAGGTCCGAGCAGACTGAGCGGCTCGGGTGTCGAGCTATTGGCAAAATGCTGTCTAGGGGGAAGGCACCTGGGGGGGAAGTTGAGTCTTTGTACTTCAAAACCAAACAGTTTGTACTATCAATCCCCTAAATATCAACTTCATATCATCAACAAAAAAAAATTGGCACCATGGGGATTGATATTTTAGTGTTAAAGCCCTCCCCTGCACAAAGCATGTTTCTAATCAGGAAGTATCTAGAACCATTTCAAAGCACTTTCGAGGGCCATATTTCATACTTTAAAGATCAAGTAATCGTTATTTTATAGAATTCCTTGTTAAATCGTAGAATTCAATAATTTTATATCTTTAACTGACTTGTCTAGTTATTTCATGAAATACACCTAGTTATTCTATGAAATAATGGATTTCACACTTACATGGTAACATATATACGCTTATTATTCTCTACATATATATATGCTCTGTTGTTGTTGTTGCTTAAGCCATCTAATAGACAGTAACATCAGATCAAGGTGCACGAAATTCATCGCAGCTAAGGGCTAGAATTTTACGCCTGTCGTTAGCCTAAGCTTTGAGCCCCGTGAAGGTGACAGTATGATTTTGCTCGGTACAATACGATAGATGGCGACACCATTCGGACCTACTGATTTAACGAGCACGTACTCCGTGTGTACTCGGCGGGTATTTATTTGGTGGCATCGGGCATAGAACCCAGGCCTTCCGGTCTGGAGTCCAATGCTCTAATCACCAGGCTACCCACGGCCCATTTTCACTCTGCTATCCCTTAAAAGAATTACTATCATCAGTGTAACAGGAAAAATACAGAATATGAAATAAAAAGTACAGGTTTTATAAAAATTTTGAATTGACCCTTTCCAAACAATACATGACTTACAAGAGGGACAAAATTGTGGAAGCAAATACCAACCAGTGGCAGAGTTAAATAATAGAAAATAATCATTGGTAAAAAGAATCACCAATGCAAACAAAAAAAGCTTGCTTTTAAAATATTGAGCAGTTTTGCGACAAGTTTTTTTCTTTCTTCTTTTTTTTTATCACACTAATTTATTTTAAAACGTTAACTGTAACTGTGGGCTAAAAATTCAACTGGCTGGAACAATATTTTCAAATAATGCAAGAAGAATAAAAGGACATTTTAAAAGATTCCGTATTACTTGCAGCCTACAATACCAAACTTCATTAATACTTGATTTTTGTAACTATTGACAATAAAAGAAAAGTGGTATTTTAAGAAATAAGTTCAACCTCTCTTCAGATGTCAAAAAGAGAAAATATATTTCAAAGAATAAACGTATAGCTAGATTAGATTGCAAAGATTCTACACGACGAACACTAACTAATAAAGGAAAAATATCTTTCTCATGTGAACATATGGCACAGGGGACGGCAACCTATGGCACGCGTGCCAGATGTGGCACGCAAAGCAATTCCCAGTGGCATGCCACCACTCTACATAAAAGAATCGCTGTGTCTCATTTTCAACTCCTCGTACATTTTTATATGAAGGTTATTTTTAACTTTTAATTCTCTGTTATAAAACTATTCTACTGAATCAACTTGCTTGTAGTTTGTGTGCTTTATGTAAAAGAAAATGCTTTGTTTAAATGTGAATTATTACTAGTGTTAAATGTTCGAGGCAAATGAAAATCATTGAGTATACTTCAAAAAAAATTATAGTATATTAAAGCTTAAACACCCTGTAACGGTATAGTGGTTAGCGACGCTGACTGCTGTGCCGTAGGGCCTGGGTTCGAATCCCGGAGAAGGCACGGATGTTTGTATAGTGCCTTCGCGCGCGGCATGGGGGTACTCTCTAAATAGCCGTCGAGCCTTGTCCTCTCGTGAGGTTGGTGCAAGGGGAAGAGGTGGGAAACCCCTGACCACTCCCAGGGTGTTCGCCCTCAAAATTGGGGTGGAACCGAGCCAAATCGTACTGTAACCTGCATGGTGCTTAAAGCTACGGTTAACGACAGGCGTACAATATAGCCTGATGCCATTCTTTCGTGGGCCTCGATCTGACTACGTCAAACCCCCAGGTGGCATTAGCAACAACAACAAAAAACACCCTTTTATAATTAATGGAATTAGGTTATAACTTAATCTTTTAGTCGCCAAATCTGGAAATGGGTCTGAAATTAGTTGTCAGATGCGAAATGAAATCTAAAAATGGGAAATCGTTAGTTCTGATGATCCTGATCTGGACAATGGAACAAAATTATTAAATTATTATGCTGTCATCAGTCCTGGACAAGTGAGCAAAATTTCGAGTTAATCTGACCTTTTAAAATGGGTAAACATGGTGCTCAAAGATTCCGTTACATACAGGTGAAGCTTATAAAAGGGTGTTAATAATGAAGAATTGTTCATTATACAGCTCAGTGAATAAAAAAGTAGTTTGTCCTTTACCCACCAAAAGCTTGGACATCGATGGTAGAAGAAAAACAAATGTCTTCGGTATAAATCAAAATTCTGCTTAACAAACCTTTTGCAGCGAAAATATAATAAACAAAAACGGCTGTAGGTTAATTAGGCAAGTGAATCTAATTTCATAATAAATGTCCCTTTTAACAAAATATTAAGAGCAACTGTAATTTTTTTAGTGTTGTGATAAAGAAATCATAATTACTTTAGGTGAGAATCAAGTCAATAGAAAATATAAGAACACAATTTGATTTTTTCCATGTTCTTCTCATGTTCTCTATTAATCACGCCGATATAGGAATATCGAGTATGATTTCAGTCAAAAGTTGAATTTAGTTTGATGCATGACGTGAATTATAGGTTACTTAGAACTTTGTCGCGTTGTTAGTTTTATTGTGAAATCGTATATTGTTTGTTTAATTATTGCGACAATTCCTTGTTACATATTGAATCAAAACTGGCGACTAAAAAAAGAAAACTTGATGCTGGCGATTTCCGAGATTCTTGGACGAATGAATAAAAATTGGACTCATACAACAAAAAGATCGCGCTGTATATGTGCTATGTCGCGAAAGTGTTGTATGTCGTACGTCAAGTGTACAAAGACATTTTCAAACTAAAAACCAGACCACATTTAAGAATTCTGATGAGAAATGTGAAGTTTTTTAGAAAGAGCTGTTTCTAGATGTAGAAAGGAAATTAAATTTTTGAGTCAAACCAAAAGCGACACAATGTAGTTTCGTCATTGCTCATTGTTTAGCAGCCAAAGGAAAACCTTTTACAGATGGCGAACATATAAAGGACACATTTTTAAAAAGTGCTGAAATATTGTTCAGTGTTACCTAACTTGCAAACAATATTATCACGAATTCAAGAAATACCTGCTTCTGCGCGAAATGTTGAAAAAAGAATAACACAAATGGCAGAAAATGTAACTGCAAAACAAAAATTCAGGTTTACAAGAAACTGTTACATTTAGCATTGCTCTTGATGAAAGTAAAGACGTGAATGATGTTGCATGCCTTGCAGTAATTGCACGATATTGTGATAAAAATCTAATTAATGAAGAGTTTATGCTGCATGATACCTCTGTCTGGTACAACTAAAGGACAAGATATTCTTTTTTTCATTTATAAATAATTTTGGTTGAGAATATATTAATATAAATAAAATATTTTGTACAACTACTGATGGCGTTCCTGCAATGGTTGGCAAGGAAAAAGGATTTGTCCAAGTTCTTAAAAATCATATTGGACATAAAATATGGAACTTCCATTGCATAATACATCAGGAAAGTTTAGTTGCCAAAATTTCGTCTCAGCATTTAATTTCTGTTATGAAATTTCAGACTTTAAAATTAGTTAGGAGCTTTATTTGACAACCTTCTACAAATGCCTTTCATGGGTCAATTTGTAACATCATTAAAACTGGCATTTTATTAAGGCAGCAGAAAATTATGATAGCATTAAGATTACGAAATCTTACACATGGGGGAGGAACTGTGAAAAATCAGAATTCCAATGTCAAACTTCATACAGGAATTAGAGTAAATACGAAAAGGATAAATGCATGACATGACATAAATTTCCATTTAATTTTATGCAGAAATCGTGCTATATCTAAAATTTGTGAATGTTTATTTGAAAAAAAAAATCATTCACTTTGTTGAAAATTTGTGGATATTAAATTATGCAAAATATCAGAACTATAGTAAAGTAGATTTTGAAAAAAATTACCTGAATCACAAAAAAAATGCATTCTGAGAAAATTGCAAACAAAGATATTTTCATGTATGATTTGTAAAATAATTTTTAATACAATATAAAACAATACTATAATTAAATGGATTATTTTGCATCATTTCTCAGTTTTTAAATTGTAAGTCTAAAATTCTAAATTATTTAGAAGCCTTTTAATTCTTCTTGCATATTCTTTATGAGTTACCTTTTCCATATAAAATTCAAAAGTTTTATGTCTAAGTTTTAGTATTTTTATATTTCACTTTGAACATCATCATTACGATATGTTACAAATTCACACATATTTTTATTGTCCAAAAATACACAAAAAACCTCTTTGGTGATTTAAAGTTAATTTCATGTCTAATTTAAATGAACTCTTTTTTTGTTTTTAAATTATACAAAGACCCTGTTTTTGTACTCATACATATGAATATTTATTTACTATAAAGTAAAACCAACAGTTATATACATTAGAGTTATTCATGAGCATTCAAATGTTAAAAATAAGCAGTAAGGAAAATAAAAATACCTATTTTTTCAAGCTATGCATTTAATTTAGAATAATCCTCAAGATCCACTTGCAATAAATTCCTTTGATTTATAACTTAAGAACTACACTGAGAATTTATAATGCTAACTAGACATAATTAACATTTCATAATAACATAATAACATTTTAATTTAGAATAATCCTCTAGATCCATTTGATTTGTAATTTAAGAAAATTCACTATTAATAAATACAAAACTAAACCTAATTAACATTTCAAAAAACAATTTTATTTTAAAGTTTTGTAAGTAATCATTTAAATTATCCATAATTTTTGCACAACATATGAAGAATTTCAATCAATTTGAACATATAATATAGAAAATTTACATTCTTTGTATAGAAAAAATAGCGTTTTATGATACATATAATATACAAAACGAATTTTGAAGAATGTGTACCTGAATCATAGTCACATCACATTTTACAATTTTAAAATTCAATTTACTAGCGTTCTATTTATCGCATTCTCATTACTAATGCATCTATGGGTGCAGCAAACTGCCCACTATTTTTTTAAAGTAAAATAAAAAAGAGCAAAATTTGAAGCATCTTCACGTCTCAGTTACGTAATAATTAATGGTCTCCTTCAACAAAATGTCCAACTTAAGATTTAATCGTTTTCAGTAACATATATGTGGAAAAAAATTGCGAATGATTTAAAATAATACAATTTAAATCGTTAAAGAAGGACATGTTTTTTGTTTGTAGAATATAATTAGAAGGAAAATAGATTATTTTCATTGTAATAAAATAATAAATCCACATAATGGGACAGTTTATTTGCACGTCATTAGTAAGGTATACAATCAACACAGGTAATTATATTAAGAGCCAACTGAGTGGCGTAAATTATTAGCGCTGTCCTTAACCTATAAGATAGCAGGTCCAAGTCGATGGATTTTCAAGATGCAGAAAATCGACAGCTTCCATGTCGTTTGATTATGTGGCATATTAAAGAGGCCTTAAGTGCCTGTTTGTGGCTTGGGTGCCTTAAGCAAAACTAAATTTCCAGGTACAACTTCGTGTCGTCAGAACACAGTGCCCTCTTTAGAGGTGCCTCCCCTAAGAAGAATATTGGACGTCAAAATTAAAATGGGCAATTGGTATCCACCTACATTGTGCCACACTAAAAAGTGGTAGCAAATCCCGGGGAATGTACATGGTATGCAATGGTAATCACTAATCCACAGGACCATTTCAAAGGGAAACAAGATATCAATCATTGGCATGGCCAAGTAATTTTAGCGTGTTTTTCACATGTTGTATTTTACAATAATGCAACTAATGAACTTTTTACTAACAGAAAGTAGTGTAATATACTTAAAAATTTTTAAATTATTAAATTGAAATATGATTTGCTCCATCTAGGGCACAAATAAGACCAAATGCCGAAACCCGAGGTCAATCGGTTAATTATTGGCTGAGGAAAAAGGTAATGACAAAATATGGAAACGAAGACGAGGAAGAAGACGAAATTTGTAACTCTAATTGCGCTTTTTACCCCAGAAAACGCGCTGCAAATATTGTTGGTTAGGTTCTTCAGTTTTTACCATCAAGAATGGGTATTTAATTTTTAGGTTAAAGTAAGCAAGAAGAGCCATATTTTGTATAATAACTGGACTGAGAGAATTTAGTACAGAGGAATATATGCTAATCTGCTTAGGCTGGAAGAAACAGGATATAATTTTGCGTTTTTATTAGTTTTTTTTTAAACTTTAAATTTATTCTTAATTATTTTACATAATTTTTCCAACTGTCACTTGTTTTTTTCTAATGAACTCATTCTTGAGTTGCAAAAATAATTTTTCCTTTGGGTCCTTCTACGTTTTCTTTCTGAAATTCACTCTCCAACAGAAATGGTATCTTAGGAAAGATAGTGGACAATGGGAAAAGATATAATGCATCCCAAAACATGAAATTTCAGATTTTGGAATATTTTAAATGTTTTCTGCGTTTTTTAAAAAATTAATTCATATTGAAAAATTTTAGTTTAGTTTATCAATTTACATTTCTTTTATTGAAAGTATGTTTATAAAAATGTTAAAATTCCATGAAGCATCAAGAAAAAGAATTTTTAATTTTATATTTAGATAATTTGTACTCTTCCGAAATTTTTTAATTAACTAAAAGAACACAAATTACTTCTAAAACTAAAAATTAAAAAGTTAAGTCTAATTATTCTAATGCAATGAATTAATTTTTTCCCTTTAACTAAAGAACTTTTCTTTCACCGAATGGATTTTATATCTGGCTGGAAATTTAAACATTGAATCATTGGAATAATAATGAAAATCTTGTTTCTTAAATCAAATTCAATTGTTCGACAGGAGCAATTTTTTTTAAATAACAGAAGGTCGTTCACATTTAATGAAAACGATTTTGATAGTTAATTTTCATCAATAAATAACGTATTTTCGGGGAAATTTGCTTCTACCTTATTGCCATGATTCTTGACACTAGCTCTAGCTCGAATCGTAAACTTTTTATTAAGACTGTCATGTAAATTTTACTCCATTCCCATCGAACCGTTTTCCAAAGTTCAGTAGGTGTTCTTGGATACTGTTTTCCTAAGATTCGTTTTAATAAATCGGTAGCACCAAAGTCCATTGCAGAAGAGAAGGTGATTTTGCAGGTATTTTTCATCAATGGGATACACGTGTTTCTGATTCTTTCTTCGCTAAATAAGCGGCAGTCGACTTAGACATATGAATGGAGGCTTTGTCCGTATGAATTTTAAATTTTTATGTCTTGCCCTAGAAAGTTGGAAACTCTTCCAAAAATTGCTTTAAAATATCTCCGATAGCAGAGTGAACTAATTGGCTTACTTGAGACTTTTTGAATTTTTATTGTTATTGTTAGAAAATTTAAAACTATTGAGAATCCCTAGAACTTTACTGTACACAGACATGCCATTTCGTATAGTCATTCCGGTCAATTGAACAATAAGAAATTGATCTACTATTCTTCGTTCACTTAAGGGAAGCCCGTCAGTTGTTTAACATCTTACATGACATCTAGATATGTTGACTTTTATGGAAATTTTTGGCACAAATATTCTTTTCTGAAGATTCCTAAGATGGCAATAAATTTCTCTCGGGTGTGTAATTCTCAACAAATTCTCCCTCAGCGAAAGCCGACGCTCAAGCAAGAAATGGGGTTTAGGAGGGGGTCACACCGCAAATTGCAGTTCTTTTTCTTTTCAGGGAGGGAGGGAGTAAACAGCAGGGAATCTGTCCATGGTAAGGCTGGACAAAGTTCAGTGGTCAAACTTTTCGACTCACGGAATGCTCTTCTGCAAGTTGGATAAACGATGGGAGATCCCTAGGCAGTCCAGTTCTCGGGGCCCCAGCCTAATAATCTTATTACACAACATTTTAGCAATATTATTTCATTGCAATAAAAATAACAGATAACTAAATTAAAATATGTAACTAAACACTACCATTTATTAGGTCTGTAATAAAACTAATTTTGCAGCAAAATAACTAAATATTTGGTTTTATTTTATTTTGGGGCCCTTAAAAGAGTGGGGCCCATAGGCAATCACCATCACCTAATGAGTACTCGGCACTGGTTTTGTGAATCCATTCCACACTTAAAAGAATATATCTTAAAATAATATTTAAAGTATATAGATAAATATATTTTAATGTTATATGAAGAGAAAATTTAAAATTTTTATTCTTTATTAGAAAATTCTTATGATGTAATGTTAATGTTTTTATTCATTGATACACTTGTGATCCAAATGTCACCTGCATGCATCATATTTAGTAACTGAGATATAACATTTTTACATAAACTGTCGGTCTTGGAAATTATGTGCAGTAGCATTTCATATTCCGCGTTTAATCTGTTTTATATTTTGTTTTGTAGACACTGCGTTGAGAAATATTTTTCACTTATTAAAATGTTTTTAGAATGGCATTAAAATGTTCACAGCTATGTGAGAAATTTGCGTATTTGCAAGAAATGGCAACCTAAAATTTGGTGTGTTCTAGCTTAAATTTAAATTTTAGCATTGAATTTTGATATGTCGATAATTGTCCATCTTCATTATAGGTGTCTCCCACAAATGTAAAAGGTTTCAGGATATTGACTAACTAGTATAAATTACTTTGTAGAACCTGATAGCAAACAATATATTCATAATCTAATAGATAAGAAAGAAAAGTTTTAAATTCACGTATTATAAACAATAAAAGTTTTAAAGTTTTTCACAACAAAGTTATGTATAAATAAAATTTTAATTTTAATGCATGAGATCATTTTTAGATAATTGTGGTTATATGAACTTCATGAGAACTCTGAATCCGTTTTGCATACACATTTAAAATTTTTCTTTTCGGCTTTTTATTAGACTCAGAATCTCGTTCTGTGGAACACAGTTTGAAGATCAATGCTCTAGATAAATGATGGTGAGAACGAACCGTTTAATCTTTTCTGAATAAATGATTTCAAAGGAAGAATGGGTGATTTCAAAGCAATGAAAAACTAATTTCATCGTTTTATCATGCTGTACAATGAACAACAATATGATACAATTTACATCTACGATAGAAAAGGGAAATCGAGCCACGTAGTAGCACGCGGCACAATTCTCAGTGGCACTCTGCACTACCAAGAAATGTTAGTTTTGGAGAGGATGGAAGCTGATAAATTTGTAATAGATCTTATTTGAAATAGATCAAAAGATGGATACTACGAAATGTCAAAATTGAAAGGTAACTCAAAGATAAATTTACAGCTTTTGTAATTTATTGAATGCCATTGAAGGGAGAGATTTAATTGTTTCAAAAGAGAAAATCTGTATGCACATTGCTCTCCGTTTTGGTCTTAGTTATCTAAGTAAGTAAAAATATTTCCTCACAAAATATTTCGAGTCCGCATAGAAAATCAACAAAGAGTTATCTCAATTTTCTTCTGAGAGACCACTCTACTATAAATATAATTAAATATTTTCAAACAAAATGCGCCCAAAATAATAACTTCATTACATCACCTTAATTATAAATAAAGCGGTACAATAAGATCACGTCTATCTGAAAAGATGAATAATTTTAAATGTAGAAAGTACAAACAAAAGAAAATATTACAATTTTTCCCCGGCGTTTCTCAGTACAAATTTGAAATATATCAACATTGATAAAGCATGATATATTTGAGTGCTGTATATACATACAGATAAAATACAATTTTAAATCATACAATTATTGATTTTATTATACAATAACATAAATTTAACACTGATACCGTTGATAACCATAAGATTATTTAATTTCTACGCATATTTGGCAACAAAATAATAGTATTTTTATGTAGTGGATGACACTTCTGATAATAGTTTTTCAAATTTATTCATTAATTACCGGTTGATATCAACTACCTAGATTCGTCTCCATTATTGTAACATTGTAATGCTAAAACAATGACAAAAGTTGGCGCCGAAAACCTGCTCTTTTCATCTAAACTAGCCAAACTGGTGCGCATTGTTACAAATAACTGACAAATCATGCTTTTTCACTCTTACTATTTCCACTCTCCCTATACAATATATCTTGTTGAAATTTTCAATCGTTGATAAATACTTTGTATCTTATCTATTCAAAGTAGGAATTAAAATTTACTTTATATTATTTGTTCTCTTGAAAGAAATTAATCTAACCGGAAATTGCGCCTCAAACTTACTCGACGAAAACCTGCAGCATCAATTACGCTGTACAAACATATGGCATTGAGATTCATTGCAAAACTCATGAAAGAGTTGAGAAACAATATTCAATTAATCAAAATAAATTTAAATAATATTATTTGATCTATTGCATTTTCATTATAATATCATTGTTTGTATACATATAAAATAATGAAACAACAATAATTGTTCTGTTTTAAATTTTACTCCAATAAATGCTTGTAATAAATCCAACTTATCATAGAGATATATTTTATATGTGGCCCGCTGAATTGTAACAGCCTGAAGTGACCTGCAAGGTCATTTGGCTGTATTAATCCCTGTTCCACGCAAACACCATCAGAAGACTTTTCAAGACACCAAAAGAGGACTCTTCCTCACACTATGCAGTTTCTACAGTTTTTCTGTTTTATTACCCCAGAGCAATAAAAGCCTTCCCTCTCCCCAGTTTTTGTAATTTTCTTCTTCCAGAGACTTGACCAATGTTTGTCAGAACTACTGAAACACTGTTTATATTTAGAAAATTACTTAAAAGCAAGTGTTTCTAAAAGATTATTCAGTGGATTATTTTGTAATATTTTATTTTCTAGTTTAAAATAAACTAGACTGAATCAATATTTTAACCATAGTAATAAAAGAATTTTATAAATTTACTACTTAAAATGTTATTTACATATTTAACTACAATGGATATTTCTTCGAATTTAATTTGACTTTGATATGTGTAAAATGTATTGCGCAAAGAAACCGCAGCATCTATTATATTAAAAATTTAGCCGACTTGACCAGGGAATTGAAATGTTCAATGTTAGAAAATACCAGTCAGTGTCGGTTTCTATCCATTGCCACTTGGCCGGGAAGAGCCTGATAGGCTGGACTTAAACAGGTTTCTAGTTATAATTAGGCTTCCAGAAGCAAGAGTATCTGTGGATCTTCACTCCCAGGCACGAATGAACTTAAACCGGCATTGCAGACAGTAATTTTGAACCATGGTCAAGGACGAGACACCTGAGCTAGTATCCCCTTTCCTAACTACCACATCACACCAACAGAAGAGCATTTAAGCTCTCACAGATTTACAAATGAACTACAAACAGAGTACAAATAGAATTTTAAGGTTTAACATGAAATGAGCTTTTATAAAAGATAATTTAGAAGTTATACAAACTTCAATCCATTTTATACACATTTATAATCTCCTTTTCGTTTGTTTATTGTGACTTGGCAACCTGAGAGTCTCTAGGGTCTGTGAAACACAGTTTGAAGACCACTGCATTATATGAATGTTGGAGGAGAACAAACAGAAAAAGGCAGAAATACAGTAGTGAAAATTAAGCTTCCGTTTCAATTGTTGTATTAAAGTGGACTAACAGTATGAAGCAATTTTACCTTATCGAATAAATATAGTACCATAAAATTATATGTTGTATTTTCCAGAATTAAGCTGGTATATAATTTACAAATAAATCTTCATAATTTGCTATGAATCTATAAAAACAAATCTCTATGTAATTGGTGAGTATGGTGTCTTTTGGGAAATTTGTTTCATTCTTTTATCCCTCTTCACAAAAATAATATTGCTAACATGTGTCAAAATTTCCAATCTTATTAGTTTTAAAGATGTATAACTATCAATCAAAAAGTATCAAAATAGTAAAATGTTGGTCTTTTTCACTGATATATAAACATTTCTGTCGAATAATTTTATTTATTCACCGATTCTAAAGTAGAAAGTAAACTTCTGATATGCATTTATCTGCTCCTTTTCTAAAAATAATAAGTATGGAAATGACTATTGTTTTAAATATGGAATCGAAAATTTTATCTATGTTAAATAATGATTGCTCTACATGTTCTAATAATATGCACTTATATAATTTATAAATAGCAATAACATTCATGTGAGTTGATGATAGAAATAAGTCGTATAAGAAGTATAAAGGTTCCTACTTAAATTTCAAAAGTCACTAGACGATAAATGTATTTTCTTCGGTCAGAATACTATTCAACACCATCCAATTAGAAGACTCCTGCAATCACGGAAAGTTGAGACCCCCACCACACATCTCCTACGGCTTCTTCCCTCTTATCTGTTTCAGTACCACAGCAATAAAAGTTTCTTTAATTAACACGCTTTTATAAGTTTCACTTGCATGTAATGAATCTTAGAACTCGATTTTACCCCACTTAAAAGATCGGATTCATTCGAATTTCGTACAATTTGTCAAGGACCGATGACAAGACAATAATTTTCATAATTTTGTTCCATTGTCCTTTGTGATCGTCAGGAATGATAATCAGATTTGGCGACACCCAGATATTACTTCCAGATTTGGCGATTTATTACATTAATCATTTTTAAATTTATGTTCCGTACCATGTACCATTTCCAGATTTGGCGACTTATTTAGATCTATAGCGTGTAAAGAATAAGGTGTAACTCCAAAGCGAGTGTTTTGAAATAAAGCTAATTTTATGCTAGTATAAATACACTTGCGGTTAATAGAAATAAACAAAAGTGTTTTGTATCTGAGAAAGAGGGTGGGTGTTGCAATTTTTCTAACCATAATATAAACATTTTCTGAAAATTAAAATTAAAAGGCTTGTGCATGGAAAAATAATTTGCTTTCTGAACTGCTAAATATTTTCATTTTTATAAAGCAATACGTTTAGAGTGATGATACGGAATTAACATGAAAGGAACATGTTTAAAAGGTTATGAAACGATTGACACTCACATTGCCTGCTTTATTAACTCGCTTTCTTAAATGTCTGTCCGGTGGAATTTTGTAATTGATTTAAACTGTGGACTTTCGAGAGCTAGAGACTTGAAATTTGAATATAGCTCAAAAGTCGATGATAATGTATGTAAATTGTGAAAAGAAAGAAAAACGAAAAGGAGGAATGTTATGTTTAGTCCGTTATAAAACATGGTACATTAAAAGTTTTTAATCTGAACTTTCTTCTTACACACTTTTATTTGTTTGAATCGTCTAAAGAGACGAATCTAATATAACGATACGGGAATTCACCAGAGGCCCTGTAAAAGAACAACACACTTCAGACCCGTTAATTAATATCCATTGAAGAGAAGATCAATTTGCAGCCAACGTAATTCCAGTCAAATATCAAACTCAAGGATAAAATTTAACAATGAATAAATAATAGCTTAAAACTAAAACACATCTTGATAGTTCGAACTAAAAATGAAAATAAATTATATTTGAAAAACTATAACATTCTATAACTATAACCACAATGACATCTTACTTTCTCGTGAATCATTTTATTCTTTATTACAATTATTTTACTAGTCTGATTCAGTATAAAAGCGTGTATTTTAGTTTTTCAAGCTATAATTTTCCCTTTTGTACTTTTCCTCAAAGACATCCGACCAACAAGTGTTTTCTGGTCCCACTGCTGAAGTGAAATCTCTACGAGATACTGACATCATGACACGACGAGATGCCTTTGGGAAGGATGCTAAAAGGTTTTTGATAATGCTGCACTAAACAAAGTAATTTATCAGCACAGTAATTATACTGAGTACAGATTGTTTTAAAACAATAATTTATGGTAAAATAGCTTTGTAATAATTAGATAATATGTTTCTAGTGGATAGAAACATCCCCAGCAAGGTGTAAAAGCCTATAACTGATTATGAACTTCTGACAAATGATTAATGGAAAAGTTAAGAAATGTAAACTCTTAACATTTGAAAATCGAGCAATTGATTCGCACAGTGAGATTAAAAGCTAAACATTATTAATTATTACAATTACATTTCACTTCGTTTATAAAATAAATCATTCATTTTAAAAGTCTTCCAAATTAAAATTATGTATATTTGATGTAAAAATGAAAACACCGTTTAAATATTTAGGTGTTCAAGTTTTAATTTTTAAAAATAATTTTAAAAGCTTATTCATAGATCTGCTGAATGTTTATTTTATAATTTAAAACAAACTATAATAAGAATCAATATTCAATTATAATTAAAAGAAATCAATGAGTAGCAAATAATTGTTCATACGAATGCTCACATATTTCTTTTTCATAAAAAAGTTATATAAATAATTTACAACTTAAAAATTTTATCATGTATTTAACTAAAATGGACATATTTAGAATAAACTTTGATTCTAAATTTCATATGTGTAAAATGTATTCCTCAAAGAAATCACACAGAGACTATTATATTAAAAATTTAGTCAAGAACAGGTTATTGAAAATGTTCAATGATAAAAAATGCCAGAGACAGTAATTTTTAATAGAAAAAAGGCAAACTTGAAGATACAAAAACTTTAAAATCGTGATATTACTATATTTATTCCAATCTAAGTCGCATTACTTCCCTTATGCTACTAAAAATCGGGTGATGCTTAGAATCGAAGACTGAAAAATTCACCGGAGGGGGAAATTGGACATGATACAGTCGGATAGAAAAATTACAGGTTCTCGTTTATTTTTAAAAGTTTTTAATAAATTAAATTACTCATTTCTTATTAATTCACCTTTATTTTTTTATTTCGCTAAGTGAATATTAACGTCGTACTGATCAGCTACTCGAGGGCTTTTGGTGACAGACCTCGTAATTTTGAACTATGATCAAGTGACGAGGATGACACCTGAGCTACCACCCCTCTCCTGACTGCCAAACCACACCAACAGGAGGACATCTGAGTTCTCGACAGATTAAGCTCCCCTACATGGCGGGTCTTGAGCGGTACTAGGCTAGAACTCATGACACGGCAGCCACGATTCTGTTACATGACCATTAGGCTACCGCAGCCACTTTTTTATTTCGTAAATATATCCTATATCTCAGTAACATATTTTACACTATTTTAAATTTTTTTCCACAAAAATGGGCTGAGAATTTGGGGTACATCAAAAAAATAAGTTTCTGCTAATTTAATTAGAAAACAAGATTTGTGTGTGTGTGGTTAATGATTGTTCCAATGGTTTAATGGTAAAATTTGAACGTTAATATAAAATCTATTCGAAAATAGATTCGATTTTTTGTTAGTTAAAAAAATAATAATAATTGCATTACAATAATTAGATTAAAATTTTAAATTGTGATCTTCAAGGAGTAGTAATTTGTATTCTTTAGTCAATTCATAACTTTCGGTCAAGTATAAAATAAGTATACTTTCAATTTTTCATTCAGTCGCTTCACAGAATTTAAATAATTTTATATACATTTCATCAATAACAGGCGGGGAAAAAAATCTAAGCAGCATAATTATAAATTATCTATATAATTTAAATTTTTAAAGCACACATGCAGAAAATATTGAAAACATTCCTAAATGGGAAAGTTCATCAGGTTTGAGATGTTAAATCTCTATTGGTACATCATAAATCTTCTTTATTGTCCACACTATTTGCCACAACTTGCTGGTTACCATAATTTCAGCTGGCGACTATATTTCAGAAAGCTATCGCCAACATTAAGTATTCGTAGCCAAGAAAAATTCGTGTTACAAAACGATGGTGGCGCCATCTCTTTGAGATAGTCCTAACTATGCCAAAAATAATTCGGAATGAACTTAAAATTTAAAATAGTTCATTAATAAAAACATAAAACTTAATTCTGTCTACACTAGTCAAAAGAGGGAAGCATGCTTTCTAATATACTATTTAATTCTACTCGAAAAAATCAATTTTTTTCTATTTAAATGTGCTTCGCGTTTTCACTTCCTATACTTTAACATAGAAAACTCAAATTTTATTTTGCAATAATGCTGAAAACTGCGTATTTTTTTCAAAAATCAAAATTCAAAGAACACTATCCTCTAAACAATAATTTTTTTTATACCCATAGAAATTTTTATTATTATTGGAGCTTTTTCCTGCCGGCAAATGTGCTTCCGTTTGATCCCTATCCTTTAACATTGACCGAAAACAGCCTTAAATATACCCATACTGCGTCCAGTACGGTTATGTTTCAATCAAAAGAAAATCTTAGCAGACGATTATCCTGAAGTTGCCAAAGTTTTATCTCAAAATGCAAACGAGAAAATGAATTACGAGACCTCTTCCATAAAGTGTGAACGACCTTCTGTATTAATCACAAAAAATACACAGTAAATATTCTTACCTACAGTGTTTTCCTGTAGAGAGGCTATTTTGCCTTCAAAAAGGCAGTTTTTCACAATAAATTTCTGAAATGGGGAAAAAATACATAAAATATTAGCACATTCGATAGAACAAAGACAGAGAGAGCCACTTAAATAGTTAAAAAATTTACTTTTTACTAGCACTAATAACATTCTCGAAAAATCACCCCTTGAGACTGAATGCTATGAATTGTTTTAATTCTAGTTCAAAAAACTAACTTATTAACGTACTTTTTTTTTGCTCAAAACTTCAAAATATTTTCGCACATTATTTTTAATACCCCCAATTAACTCCCCCCCTTCAAAACACCAGCATAGGATATTCTACAAAAAAACAGAAATTTCTCAAAACAATTCGTTCAGTAAATTTACACTGATAAATACAATTATTTTTATACAAATAAAAAAAATGCAATTATCTCGAAAATTATTTTTTATAATAAATATTGAGTATGAAAAGAGCCAAACATCGCTAAAATAACAATCAGACTATTCTGTTTTATAAATTAAGCAGAATCAATTACCGATTATCATAATCACCAATTATAAAAACGTAAATAATATCAAAAAATGTTTAATGAATATTTATTTTAATCTACTAATAAAATAAATGAAAATGGTACTTTACAATTAGAATTTCTTTTTCGCGATATTCAGCATTCAATTATGATACATGGATGCACACTTTAAAATACTAAACAAGAGCTATATAAAAGCTTATCAAAATTAATTATGATTAATTATTTCAAAATATCCTCTCATTACTAATTTATTTTATTACTTTAATTGGTAAGTTTATCTAAAGAAATCAAGAAGTATGCGAGAAAAAGTTACAATTTCATCAAAATTCATAACTATTATTAATTATAGAATGTTTATCAATATAAATATCAAGAAATAAAAAAAAACAAAGAAAGCCTTTCACCTGGACGTACTAAAGAGTCATCAGACATTTTAAAATTTTATTTAAACTGCACACGTGCTATTTCAGACATAAAATTACATTTTAAATATATTAAAAAATTACTTACATCCTAATTTCAGTAAAATAGATGAAATTCCGATTTCAATAGTATAATAAGAGTGACAAAATTCGTTTAATATAATGATTAATATAATAAGTTAAAACTATAAAACAAGATGGGAATAGAAATGGTGTGATTTATAATAATCGTCAGTCATATCTCCACCCATAATGAGTTTTAGCTCCTGATTGGTCATTCAGTTGTAGTAACAAAGCGGGGAAAAAATTCTTAGACCTTAGACCTATCTAAAAAAAACCATCTGCGCTGTTTAGGAAAAATCGCCTTTGTGTAGAAAAACACCTCTGCAGAGAGAATAAGAATTGATGAAGATACAAACTATGTAAAAGAATATTTGATTTAGAAATGGGGATTATTTCTCATTCGATAGGTTTCATCAAGTTTTAAGTTGATTTTTAATATTTTTACCCTCTACTTTAAAATAAACATCATACGAAATAATTGAAAGATTAACATTAAGGCATTTTAGATTGATACGCAATAGGAGAATTTGTGAAATTAAACGAAAAAATCGCGTGGTCAACTATTAAAAATAATGCAGAATATTTTTACCTCGGCCATTCTAAAGCAGATATATTCATGGTTATAGTTATACATTTCACATGGTTAGGAATATTTCAACAAAAAATTTGCAATGCTCTTTTTTCTTAAAAGTTTCTTTTATTTTTTAAATTTTCATTTTTTTAACTGAAATTGTTTTATTGAATAATTTTTCCTTTTTTTTTTTCAGTTGGATTAAACAATTGCTTTGAATTACTCTTATGATATTGTAGGTGGATTATTGACTAAACACTTGCAAATGAATCGATTCATATAAAAGAAATCAGTAATGGGTGAATATCAGAAAAAAATTATTTTTTAAATTAAATATTATAGTAGTGCCTTCCAGAATACAACCTCTTGTTCTCAATAAGAATCCTAGTGTTAAAAATTGTCATTTTTGTACAGTTGTGAAGCGAAATTTTCACGAACTTGAATACTAAGACATGGAAATGGTGTTTGGCTAATTCTCCTAAAATTAGGAAGAATAAATCAGTACGCTGAAGTAATTCTTTATTTTGTATGTATCGAGATATGAAATTCATTTATTTTCATGTTTAATTCATCTGAATACTTTACATTATAAATCACTCGTGTGTGGGATTTAACTCTAAACCTGCTTAATTTTTATATTTTTTTTTTTTTTTTTTTTTTTTTTTTTTTTTTTTTTTTTTTTTTTTTTTTTTTTTTTTTTAATTATTTTATATATACCCAGTTCTAACAATGGTGGTCAAATGACAGCTTTTCAAATAAAATTTGTGTTCTTTTCCAGTTTTTGTGTTAATAATTCGTAATTTAATGCAAACTAATTTTCACATAATAATTAGAAAATTTTAATGTTTCGAAATTGGATTATTGAATTGGTTATTGAATTTTTTGCGAAACAATTTCATTAATTGAAGTTTCAATATTCTAATCGTTCTCTTCATTTTCACATTAGTCTTTGGGAACTAGAGAAGATTTTCAATCCTTTTTCGTCTCCTACGCGTATTCACGATATTCTATCATTCTCAGTATCCTGTCAGAATCTAATCTTTATATATAAAAATTAACATGTCACAGTGTTTGTCCGCAATAGAATCCAAAATTACTCAACCGATCATAATATAATTTTGCATACTGTGTGTCATTTCGTCCAACTTAAAACATAGGAATTTCCACTGAGGAATATTGATACTACGCTTCCATCTGTTGTGGCAATGGACAAGGATTTATAAAGTGCTCGAGTAAAAAGATTTCTCAATGTAAAATGTGGGCTTGTTTCAAAATTAATATGCACAGAGCAATTTAACGTGCACATTCAAACACAGCAATCCTTGCTCCAACACATATTAAAAAGTAAAATACAGGTATTTCATAAAATTTAATTAATATTCTCTTACAATTTTGTTCGAAAAAGTTTATACAATGTTTTTATGAAGCAACGGTTTTATATACGTAATATATATAACGGTATATACAGCAATCCCAGAAAGTATTTTTTTAATAATATTTAAATATAACTATTTCGTAAACACATATTATCCCCCCCCTTCTCTTTAACTAATATCAGTAATATGAGCAATAATAAATCATATCATTTGCTTTTCCTTATCATTTATCAATTAACCCTCCGCAATAAGAATACAATTTATTTTTTTCGAAAAATTTCAGCTGTTAGTATCAAACAATATATAAAAATTTTCCTTTTTCATATTATATACTCTAACTGACTTGTCTCGTTATTTCATGTGAACCATGAAATACCTAGTTATTCTATAAAACAACTGAATTATACACTTTAACGGTAACATATGCATAATATAAAATATATATATACATACACTAGCTAGAAAAAGTCAGCGTTCACCCATAAGAAATCATGCAGTATAGCTAAAATTTAATAGAAATATAATTTTTTTTCTAAGTTTCATGAATTTGTTTACTACTATTCAAATATTGAGCATACAAAAGAATTTGTTATAATTTTGAATCAAAATTACTTAAAATAATGGAAGTTTTGTAGCAAAACACACGAATAGTAGTCAGAAAAAGACTGCATTCACTATTTGAATATTCTTTATTCCTGGAATTGTTATCAACAGGAGTTAAAGGTTAGCAGAATTTTTGAACTCATCAAGTAAAATAGCTTAAGAAAGTTGTAAAACAATAATTGTTGTGTTTTTGAGAGATACGAAGCAATTCAAGGACATGGAAAATAAATGGAAGAAAATTAGCATCAGTGAGCTTAAAATCATTGTGAAAATGTGGAAAGATGGAAAAAAGTCGTCGGGATATAATCAGCTCCGTTGAATGGCAGTATTCCTCCATCCAGCGTGTTATTTATAACTTTAAGTCTTCATAAGTCTTCATCCAAATCTCGTTCAGGTCGTCCATCTAAACTCATAATCAGTGAAGAACGAAGTATGATATCCGTAGTGGGAAAAAAAATCGCATTTCACTTAAACTCAAATAGCAAGAGACACTCACAAGAAGTTTAAGGAAAACATTTGAGCGGATACTGCAAGAATCTTGAAAAAGGCCGGATACCGTAGTCGAGTGGCTCACAAAAAGTCTTATATTTCAAAGACCAACGAATAGCTTTTGCGGAAGAGCATATATATTAGCCTCTTAAGTTCTAGAGAACTATGATATTCTCCGAGAGAGCAAATTTTGTATCTTTGGCATAAAAGATCGTAAATTCGTATGCAGAAAACCTTGTACAGCGCTTCAAACAGAGCATTTAGTTCCAACGGTAAAGTACGGTGGCGGTCGAGTCATAGTGTGGGAGTGCATGGCGAGTAATGGTGTTGGCAAGTTGGAGTATATCGAATCAATTACGAACAAATGATTGCCTTAATGTCACAATTTAAAGGAATGTGCCACCAAACTCGGCCAAGGACCACTGTTTCGTTTCCAATACGACAACGATCCTAAGCATACCACTGAGATTGAGAAGCTTTGGCTCCTGTATAATATCCCAAATCAATTGCACATACCCGCGCAGTCACCTCATCTGAATCCTACAGAGCACCTATGGGATTTGTTGGAGCCTAGGATTCGTCAACATAATATATCTAGCAAGAATATGCTGAAGAGATGTCAAATAGATAATGTTAAAAGATAAGCACCGAAGAAACCACTAGACTTAAAAATTCAATGCCGAAACGAGTTCAGGAGGTTCTCAAAAGACGGGGGCATCTCAACCATCAATTAAATAGCTCATTATCCTTTTTAAATAATTTTTATAATTACTTCTAAAACAGTGAACGCAGACTTTTTCTACTTGATTTTTGCTAGTATCGCAACAAACCTGTCTTTATTTTAAAAGCTATGAAAGCAAACCGAGTTTGCTTTAGTTACTCTCAATACGTAGAGAATAAACTTAATAAAATATAATTTTTTAAAAATTTCAAATTCCAGTTTTTAAATTCCTTTTTTCGTTGTTTATGTAAGCAGTAGTAGGTGAACGCAGACTTTTCTAGCAAGTGTAAATTACTGCATTAAATTACTTAAGTATAATGTAATTCTATTTTGAACGAAAAACTCACAATATATTTTGATTCTTTGTCTAATAAATTTTAAACTATTCCGCTCTAATTAAAGGAATTCATAAATGAAGAAATGTACTTACGTGGCAAAGAAGTATAATAGAAAATTATTAATATAAATAAAAATATTCTACAATATTAACTAATATATAATACAATTAATTTAAAATAACAATAATAGCTCAGAACGCAAAAACTCAAATGATCAAAATCTGCAGATAGAATGAAATGATTAACTTGGTTCAAGTTAGTTCAGCAGTGTTAAAGTGTTTCCATATTTGGCGCTTTATCGCCAATCCATGTTCAGGAAGAAAAAAAAGGGTGTGGCTGTGTAATGGACTTGTCCGTTTGTTGTACTTGAATATCTCTGGTAATGAGTAATTTTTATATAAAACTGCTGACGCGGCAAACTTTGTTTTGCCGTATAAATTATTTCTAGTGAATATTTTGGTAGTCAAATAAAAAATAACTAACTCATCTAAGTGTGAGGGGATGTATTATATGACTGAAAGAGGAATGGAGCCCTGTGAACGATGACGGCCTATAAAAGTTACAAAACATTCATTTTTTTTTGAATTTTTTGTACTTTTATTATTTTAACTTATAAATTTCAAATTACATCTCTATCACAAATTATGACAATTGAAAAATAACATTATCATTCTCTTAGTGCAATGGAGTGCACAATATTTTCAGCGAGTCCATCTTTCGCCAACACAAACAAACTAGATGGTTTATCCACGCGAGAACATGCCACGCATAATTGTCCGTGTGAAAAACATGGTGTGCCCAAATCTAAGCCTCAAACAGACATCGTTTGGCCTTGAGACTTATTGATTGACATTGCTAATGTCAATCTAGTTGGAAATTGAATCCGTTTGAATTCAATTGGCACATCTGTGAAAATAATAAGGATTCGTGGTAGTAATACATCTTCTCGGAACTTGCCATTCAAAACGCGGGTTTCAACAACGTTTTTCATCAATTTTTAATTAATCGCGCCATTACACAACCGTGGTGGGCTCAAATTACGAAACAAAATAACCGGAGATGCAACCTTCAGTTGTAAATGGTACGGTAGCATGCCTGGAAAATCCAATGAGTTCAATAAACAACACACAGGGTAAAACAATTACGCATTTTAAGGTTTTTAATTAAAATCTTTTCAACCGATTGCAGTAAGGGAATGAAAAACGGTTTACGTCCTATTCTCAGACCTACTGAATATACGCACAAAATTTCAGAAGAATCGGTCTATCCGTTTCGGAGGAGTTTTGTTACAAACACTGTGTCACGAGAATTTTATATATTAGATATTGTTATTTGTGTATGTCGTAATCATGTTTGAACACTAAGAAGTCCTCCGGGTTTCCATGTTTTGTTTATGATGATAACTATATCCTTTCAACGGGTTCAGGAAAGAAATCAAGTAAACAAATAATGTTATTGTGTTATAATATAACTTTATTAATTATAGGTCTGTGATACGAAAAGTACGACACCAATGGCATACAGGATACATCGAGATTTCTGTCAATACTTAGTATATCAATACTGATGTTACCTAACGCTGTTCGAGAGAAGTTTGGATGTAAGACAAATTGAACTCGCTGAGCCGGCAATGAGCAGTTTTGTGAGATATTAACATTAAAGTCTCCGACTATCCTAATTGGTGTAGTAAGATCAGGATCGTAATCGGATATATCTTTAGCGATGCTTTTGGAATATTTTAATAGCGATTCTAACACAAAGAGTTTAATTTCTGCTAACGCTGTGCCCGGATGGATGTACACACACCCGAGTAGGAATTTAAACACGCCATTGACCTTTACTTTTTCTAGACAGGCATCACCAGCCTTTGCGTCTTTCATTCCCAAATTAATGTCCAAAACGTAAATGTTAACTCCTTTACAATCAGTGAAGCTATTAATGTTGCGATATATTGGCGACTCCAACGGCTTTGCGACTGGATGAGGAAGATATCGAAAGATGGAAAGCCTAATACAAAAAGAAAGAAAAAAAAGTTTATAATTTTAGGCGTTTTAGCTTCTAGCAGAAGTTGATGTTTTCTCAATCTGTATGAGCCTTCTTATGTGAAATAAAATACTTTGCTCAGTAATTGGTGAAAAACAAGTTAATCTCTCTCTTTCTCTCTCTCTCTCTATATATATATACTGGTGTAAGAATTTTATCGATTATCTCTAGAGCTACTGGACCGATTTTAATGAAATTTGATTCGTACATACATTGATGCAATACAAAACAAATAACCATTCAACAATTGCAATACACATGCATAATCATGCGTAACATTCTTTGGAGTTGGAAGGTATGAAACAGTGGTTGCAGAATAAACAAAAGAAATGGGTTAATAGATGGTATGCCCTCCTCTTACAGCTGTACAGGCCTCGCAGCGTGATGTCATATTTGAAATACGGCAGTTTATCAGTTCTTGTGGCAATTGGTCCTACTCGCTGAACAAAACTGTTTTCATTTCCTGGATGGTTCATTTTCCTACTAATCCTCTTGGGGAAACTTTGGGGTGATCATTCACATTAATTCACAGCCTTTCAAGAAGAAACCGTGATATTTAAATTAGTTTGACTATATAAAGTGTAGGTTTTGTAGATGTAAGAGAGAAGGAGCAGGGAAGCTATTGAGATGTTACGTAAGTGTGAATAGTGAAATATTTCCTTCACAAACATAGCGCGAGTGCAGGAAGTAATTGCTAAAAGATAAAATTATTAGATTGATTATCTAAGATAGATGAAATTAGAATTAGTTATCGGTTCATTAACGCTTGTTCTCCTTGTCTAGTTCACGTAGTCGGGTTTACTTAGTGAGATTATAGATAATGCTTTATATATCACTCCTAGGTTTCCTTTTGTAGTTTCACTTGTGATTGATAAAGTGTGTTTGAAGATAAATAAAACTAATTGTAATTATGGAAGTTGCTGGTGATGCTTTGTCCCCCCCCACACACCTTTAGCCAGGCAAGAGGGAGAGGAGGGGTGACGATTAGGCCGACACCCTCACAATCTTATCAGGCAAATCCACCTTTAAGGTGGACAGTGATGCCATGCATGAACTGCCGGATTCTCACAATCAAGAGCCTACAATGGATTAGCTCATAGAAATGCATGAGCACGAGAAAAACACGAGAAGATCTTGAGTCCTTAGACTTAGTTCTATCAAAAGATCGAGTGATGGTTGAGGATTTGACAGATGGCCTTGGTTTAGTTGAAAAAGGGTTACAAGTTTTAGACTTGCAACCCTTTTCAACAAGTGCATTTTCTTTAAACAAATTATTAGTATGCTACGAGGAAATTTTACGGGAGAAAAAAATATCTTTGAGCTGGTAGACTACTCTGTTAGACCACGACTTATGCAAATCCGATTTGTGAGGTATCACTAACGTGACCATTTATTTTTTGACTCAAAACGGGACATTGTTTTGTTTAGGTTAAACTAACAGGTATACAATGAGAAAAAAAACCCACTTTTTTACAGTTATTTATCAGAAGAACAAATTTGCTTTAATATAGCTGGTGTAGATTTTAAGTAAGAATGAAACTCTTGGAACATTTTTTTTATATTCACCTTAATTATCAACATCACCTTTAGAACTGAAATTAGTAACTGGGTTTTCTCAGATGTCCACAATTTGTGCATCATAGAAAATACTCTTTACTGGAGCCATTTGTAGCAGACAAACATAAGATATATTCAAATAAAATAGAAAAGTTTTCATGCTGTAGATTGTTGGTGTGAAAGTGTTTAAATAATTCCCCCCAACGAGTTTCCGTGGAAACATTTAGATCATTTTTATTCGGTTACTTTTTGCGATATAATGTAGTTAGAAATTAATGAAAATTCTTCAAAAACTTCTGTATCTTTATTACAGTCAATATACTCCTTTTCAATTAATACATTCAGAGATATTTGAACGTCTTCCCATGCAGGAACCTTTTTTAAATCTGCCCAATAAAATATCTCCATTACTTTGGTAAGAAAGCAAGTTCACTGCTCCAGATATTTTCGACTTAATTTGTAAAATTCTGTAGCCGTCCTTTTCATAAACTCTTCATCAAAAAAGTACCATTATCTTTTGATTTCACCATTAATTGACCGTCCGTAAATGGAAGAGACCTGATTGTTCGGTTTCTGAGTCAAATTGTCTTTTAGTTGATTGATTTCTTTTGCAGCTTCAACTGCCGATGCAGTCTGACCTTCAAGTTTCAATACAGCTTTCCGAACAGCTTCGCGCGGTTTCCGAAAAAGGGACAATTTTGCGTCCCAGAGTTCATTTCGGGGACGCCGGGACTCGTAATTTTAAAAAGGGACAGTCCCGTTCAAAACGGGACGTCTGGTCACGTTAGGTATCACTCAATCCACAGTGGTGTAACGGGCAATATTAGGTCTCCCCCCCCCCTGCAAAGCCTAGTTTTCCCTTTAATATTTTATAAATTGTTTAAATACGTACTTGGCGTCAGTTAGGCCTTGGGCCCCCTAGAATCTTGCCATCCCCGCGACGGGGGGTGTATGTCATGCCACTGCCTCAGTCTCACCTATTGCGTAAGTTCGGGATCTTACTGTATGTATGAAATACTTCACCGAAGAAATTTTGTGTTTTGTTAATTTAGATATTCATGGAGCAGTCATGCCAAAATGGATTTTGATGGCTGATGCCAGTGGCGTCACGGAGAATTTTAGCCCCCTCCCTTCAAAGTCAGGTTTCCGGCCCCAAGTCGGATCTTACAAGGAATTTCGAAACCATAACATAAGATTGGTTTTGGGTCCGCTAGAATCCTAGGCCCCTCTTGATGTGGGGGTTGCGGTGGCTTACGTTACTCCACTGATTGATGCTTCTTCCTTTCTTATTTTATGTAGAACATACTAACAAACACAGAACATACATATGCACACACACACACACACATCTGCTGTGTATAAGAGATACACACCAACGGTTTTTCATGGTGGTTTCCACACAGCTTAAATCTTCCAGAACAATCCAGTCAGTCTTTATACAAAATACCAACGCCAGAAGCCTTAATACAATTATTACGCGAAGTCCTGGATGACCATTATAGATTTAAAAGTTCTCAAGTGAAGATTAACGTGAATTATTACATATATGTAAATCAGATTCAAATTCTGTGGTGTTGGGCCTGGGTTCGAATCCCGGAAAAGGTATGGATATTTGGGAATACATAGTGCCTTCGTGACAGGGGGGTACTCTAAATAGTCTTTTACCCGAAAGTCCTCTCGTGAGGTTGGTGGAAGGGGAAGAGAGGTGGGAGTCTCCTGACCTCCCAGGGTGTTTTCCCTCTTAATTGGGGTGGAACCGAGTAAAAAAAATCGTGCTGCCATATGTTTGGGGCTCAAAGCTACGGCTAACGACAAGCGTACTACTAGGCCCTTACCATGATGAATTTCGTGGGCTTTGATCTGATGTTATTGTCGATCAGGCTGCATAAGTAACAAAAACAGATTTTAATGAATAAAGTTTTGAAAGTGTATTTTTTATTTTTAAAGTGAGAAATGTTTGTGTGTGTGTGTGAAATCAGTCTTTATTTTCGCTGATGTAAGAAACGTATAAAACATTTCGATAAATGTCAACGCTTTTCTTCAATGAATTCGAAATCAATCCAGGATATAAAAAAAAAGTTGTATAACTTTGTTCCTCTTAGATTTTTCTACTGTAATAACCTTATCTTTCTTAAAACTTTTGCAAAATATTGATTTTTCTGTAAAATAAATTTTGTTATGTGTGCAGTGCTTAATTTTTTGTATGCAAAACAGCCCATTTTTATTTTTCTAATTCTGTAATTAATAAACCTTTGAACCTTAAATGATGAGTGCAATATTTTTAATGCGAGACATTACAACATAGATAGGCATTAAATCGATCTCGGTATACCGCCAATACATTTTGTTGTGACCGCCTGAAGATCCGCAATTAGTAATTATATACCAAAATATTCAAGATTGGCTGACAGTATGCAGACTATAAGTCTTCTCTTCGCTATAACTATAAGCACTAACATTAGATGAAATTGTTTTATTTTTTTAGTGTATTTTGAATTATTTCGTAACAAATGCATCATTTGATATTATATTTGTGGCTATTATTATTATTATGTTTGCATCTTGCGTTTTGCATTAAACGCGGTCTTTAAAATGTAAGTTTATATTTCATGGTATTTATGCAGGTAAGTACACATATATACAAGGAAAACAAAAAAGTTCTTGCGTTTTTAATGACACAAAAGAACATGACTTACAAACAGCGTAGCCTAATGTTAGCCCTCGAAGTAATCACCATCGGCATCCAGAACTTCTGCCAACGTGTCTCCAGTTGTTCAATCCCCTTGCGGTAAAACTTGGGGGTGTGGGACGCAAAGAAGTCCGTGAGAGCTTGGCGCACGTCTGTTTCATTGTTGAAGGATTTACCACGAAGATGATTGTCCAGGGAATGGTAGAGGTGGTAATCTGATGGTGCATGGTCAGGTGAGTAAGGAGGATGGCACAAAGTCTCCCAACCAAGTAGCTGTATCGTGTTCCTAGCCACCCGCGTGACATGCGGCATCGTGTTATCAGGCAATAACAGTACACCCTTTCGATTAACCAGTGCTGGTTCCTTCTGATGCAATGCCTGTTGTACACGTTTCAATTGCAGCAAATACAGGTCCGCAGTGACCATTTGGCCCGTTGGTAGCAACTCATAGTGAACCACTTGACGACAAGTCTACCAGACACAAAGCATAATCTGGCGTGGGTGAATAGGTGGTTTTGCGCTGCGATGGACAGTATCCCAGGGTGACAACCAATGTTTGGAACGCTTGAGTGTGTCATACAGGAACCACTTCTCGTCACTGGTCAACACCCGATTGAATATGGATGCGCTACGGTGGCAAAAAAGCAACGATAAACAGGCTGCCACTCGTTGTAGCTTATGGACTTCCAACAGTGTGTGAGGAACCCACTTGCTCAGCCTGTACGTCTTACCTAAGCAGTGCAGATGAAGTCTAACCGTTTCACTGGAAGTGTTGAATTGTCTGGCAAGTTCACCACACGTTTGACTACTGTGCTCTCCAATGGCTACCTGCAGGGCTTCGTCATCCAAGGCCTGTGGTCGTTCTGTTCGAGCTTTATCACAGAGGGACAAATCTCCCGACCTGAATTTTTGAAACCAATGCCTTGCCGTACGTTCATTGACAGCACTATCCCAAACGCTTGACATATTCGGCGACTTGATGCAGCGGCTGATAAGCCCACTTTGAAGTCGTAAAGTAAACAACCCCGAACGAGCTTCTTCGATACGTCCACTTTGCTTCGCTACTTTTTCATTTTACTAAAGAACATGATTTTAATTATTAGATTACAATGCTTAAAAATTATTTATATTTTATATGTTAAATTGCATTGTATAAAAGGAAGTTAAAAGAAAATGTTGTTGAAGAAGAATTTACAGAAGTATGTAAAATATTCTTTTATTTTCTCAAATCTAGTTTCAATTTGTCAGTTATACAATAGTTGATTTCATTAAAAATTTTCAGTTGCAACTTGGTGCTCTGTCTTTCACTATGAATTGTGAAATTGGTATGTTGTAATTAAAGATAATATTTAAATTATGAGCAAAAAGTTTTACAATAACCAGGAGAAATTCAAATATATTTTCTATTGCTCTAAAAACATTTAATTTGATATTATACTAATTAAATGAATTATGTAAATAAGAATGTCAATTCATTAAATTTAATCTTTATCTTAAAATCATTGTATATTGAAACATTTAATGCTTTTTAATTTGTATTGTTTCATAACTTCAGATTTACTAACTGTATAAAAGAATAGATTAAGAGTTTCATTAGATTCTATGTTTATTTGTAGAAATGAATATTTAAAAGTGAAATATATATTTGTGTCTATGTGTTCATGCAAGTATTTTATTTTGAAATAGTTATAGCGTCCCCCTCCCTTCCCAAATTTAGCTTTATCTATATCAATTATTTCATTTTTTGGATAAGTATCATTAATAATTTGTGTTTCATGCCTTTTAAGTAAAACATGTATCAATGGAATAAAGACAAGAATTTTCCTGTTTTAAATGTATTATAATAAGCTTATAGGATTAACAACACTATTAAATCAACAATTATTTCCTGTAATTTTATTTTATATTTCAATAAATGTTTAAACTTCTATTTTACAGTCTCAGCTAAAAGTTTCTTGTCATCTGATATTTTTGTTCATTATCTAGTTATGTTGCCAAAAGGTATGCATCAAGAATTAGGGGAAATCCCCCCCCCTTTAATATTTGAATTTATTTTCTTACACTTCTCATTTACTTTAAATATTGATCATATTATGCAAAACAATAACATGATTTATCAATTAATTGCTAGCTTAATTTCTGAAAGCTTTAAACTAGATGTAAATTCTTGAGAATAAGTTTTTAAATATTGATCCAAACATAAAACTGGAGTAAATTATAAACAAGAATTAAATATTTTAGTTGGGTACCAAGAATAAAATTTAAAAAAAACTTTTCAAAACCAAAAGGAGCAATAAATTAAGAGATTTTCTGATAAAAAAGTAAATTCTTTAAATAGTTCATCTTTTCAAAACATCATTACTCGATGAAAATCTTCACTTGATTCAATCTTAGCTGATATGGTAGATCTTTCTCATGAGGATTGCGATTTCGATCCATTTTGCCATAAACAAATAATCATTACATATTTTATATTTATCCCTTCTTGAGTCAATATGCATGATTTCTTAATTTTGGATTTCATTTTTTAATTAAAACATGTATGAATTTAATATTAGTGCTTAACATATAAATGTGTTAAGTATATAAATATACATATCTATAAACTTGCAAAATTGAGCTTCCATTTTATGTATTGTAAAATCTGCAATACTCTTATGTTTTGAAGTCATTTATTCATTGTATTATCTTAAGCTTTTGAAAAGAAAAAGTAGCATACTTCTAGAACTACAATTCTTTCAGTCCATAAGGGTATGTCATTTCTAATAAATAAACAGTATTTCAGTACATGTAGAAGTACTCATCTCTTTTATTTTTAAAGATATCATTTTTATGCATATAACATGCACCCTTAATTTCAATCTTATTTTGGGTGTTAAAAATGCACTTTATTTATTTTAAAGTACTTATTAGGTAGCATGGAACATTATCTTTATTTTGCTATATAAATACCCTTCTTATGGGAACATATCTAGCATGTAAAAAATCATTTAGGTATGTAAACATATGACTCTTGTTATTTAGGATGCACATCAAATGTTTTAGAAGGTGTAACAGAAACGTGTAGCTGTAAAACAAAGAATGAGGTATATTTATTCATTTGATACTTCTTAATTTATAATTCAGCATCATCAATAGTGCTTAGTTTAATAAGTACTAGAAAATTATGATATTAAAATATGAGCATATTTAAATGAAACTGGATAAAATGTTTAATTAACATAAACTGTAATTTAAATACTTTTTTTAGATTTCAGTGGCTTATTATAAACTACATACTAATTTATATAATGTTAATGTTCCAAAAATACATACAGTATACTGGAAGTGAAAATTTGTCATACTTTAGAAACATTTATTTTAAGGTACTTAAGGTATTTTTTTTTACTTAAAGTATGCAAAAGCTATAAAGATCTGCTATATGTAGACTTTAACAAAAACAAGTATAATAATTTAATATGGCATTCCAATTTTTTTAAAGTATCAAAACAGTTTTGATTTATGACCATACATATTTTAAAATTCTTTTACTCTTGGATACACCAAATAAGCTTATTTTAAAAGTAAATTTTTGTATATATTGAATGCTTTAAAACAAAAGTATCAGAGTTGTAGATTTAATTATTATAAAAATTCCATTTTGTTGAATGTAAATTTAAGCTACTTAACATGTTATTTACAAATCTAAACTATGATCTGGTGTAAGAGATGACACTCCTAGCATGAACTTCCAAGGTACATTTGGATTTGATGTTCAGCAGCCTCGTTCCATTCCATAAATATATATTAGTTCAACAAAATTAGAATGTTACAATATCAGACTAGTACAATGTTACTGATACTTGAGGCCTGTATACAATTAAACATTTCAAATCAAGTCTAATATGTTTCAATACTAGAAAATATAATTTCTCATCACTGAAATATCCAAAAAACTTAGTTCTGCATTAGAGATTTATCAAGCTGTATGTACTTTGAATTTTAGTGTGGTACTGGTTACTGTATTTAGTGGCATAACTGAGAATATTAGGCCAGGTTTTCAGTCCTAAGTCAGATATTTAAGAGGATTGCAAAACTATAACATAGGTTTTGGGCCTCCCACACTGCGGGGGCATACATTACACCACTGACTGTATTATATATATTCCTTTAACACAAAAAAGCAATTAAAATCTGTTTAGCTCATTTTGTAAATGAACCTAAAATTATTGGATTGCTGCATTTTAGATTATCTTATTTGCGATTTATAATCAATTACCTAAACCAGCGTGATGTTATATAAAGTCAATTTTGTTTTAAATAGACAAATTAATTAGTCATCTTAACCATGTTTTTCTGATATCAGAATTCACAGATGAATCATTAAAAGCAATATTTGAAGTGACATCTGTTTATTACTGGGGAAATTTTCGAAATGAAGGAAATGGTTATGCAGACTTAGTACTGACTCTAGGTCCTTAGTACTGATTCCTCCTTATAACAATATTGTTATATTTTAAAATGCATGAGTATTATTTTCATGTTTCTGAAAACATCTATACTTGGAAAATTGAACCAACTACTTTGAAAGATAAATTACAGAATTTCTTTATTGGAGGAATGCCATATTTAGATGACCTATCTTATATTATTGATCCCAAAGAAACTAAGGTAAATTTTATTCAACTGTGTTCTTAGAAATACTGAGGTTAATATTTCTTTGCATATTTGTTCTATTTAATTTCCTTTACAGGATTCACAACTGTCAAAATATGGTGTACAAACAACTTCAAGTGGAATTGTTACTTTCAAGTCATTTATAATTCGGCAAGGTTAATAAATCTTTCCACTCTCAAATCTAAAGAACCTATAATTTATGAATATAGGATTGATTGTTTTGAAATTATGTGAGGACTACTGGCAATGGATCTTGTTATTTTGAACCATGGTTGAGTGCCAAGGGATTAAAGAGGCTGTCTGATGTCATCCTTAACTGCCAATGCCAAGAAAAAATGTGATTAACTTCTCAGTACTACTGTTTTTCACACAGATGGGCATAGCTGAGTGGTGTATTGAAAAAAAAATAAAATTCTCCAAAATTAGTAAAAATTTTTCAAGGTCGTTTTATGAATCTATATGGAACATATATATGCTTCTCAAACGGCTCGATTCTCGGCTCCTACAGAGACTGAGTCGATTTTTTTTAAAACTATGCTAAGTGCAACATTTAAACTGGATGTATACTAAAGGGCTTTAAAAACCGTAACAGAGAGAGAGAGAGAAAAGATGGCAAGTTCACTTTGATTCCTTAAACAAAATTTAAGGAACTTGTCAAGAATATGAATTCCATTTATATAGTAGACACAAAATGAAATATATCTTAGTTTTTTCATTAAATATTTAAAAAATACTTTAAATTTAACTACCTGAATATTATAAGCAGGGGTTGGCAACCTACAGCACATGTGGCACAATTTTCAAGCGGATTGAAGTTGATAAATTTGTAATGAATCTTATTTGATGAACATCGAGACATTTAATTGTTTGAAGGGAGAAAACTGCTTAAACTTTGTTTTCTGCTTTTGTATGCATATCTAAGTAAAAATTCTTTAGAGTTTGCAAAGATATTGTTTCAACAACTAAATGCTCAGAATCATGTCACATTACACCCCTGATTTTGCAATATGCAAATACTAGGTTCACGTTAAAATTTTTAACGAATGAATGGAAATATTTATTAAAATAAAAGAGAACATAATATGTATATTTTACGTATTTTAAACATACTTATAACTATTTTTATATTAAAAAATACTTCTCATTTTAACAGATTTACTACATTTATTTTGCTTTACCTCTATCCCTTAACTCTGAATGCATTATTGCAGGAATTGAATTGTTTAAAAAATGTCCTACTGTGGGCACCTTGAACCATATTGGTAGATTGGTTTGGCACGCCACAGCTAAAAGATTGATACCTGTATAATAGGGGTCGGCAATCTTTTGTTCTAACATGGTTTAAAATTGTGTACTGCTTGTGGTTAGCAAATCATATTGGGGGGTTCTAAATTTATAAATGCTTTAAAATACATACGAATAACTGCCAAAAGAAACTTCTTGCGATTGGAGAGTATCAACAAGCAGAAAACCTTTACAATATCTAAATTCTCAAAAGTTAACATTACAGTAATAAAAAAAGTAAACAGCAAATTATTAGGAGTTATAAATGTTTATTCATCAATGTTTGTGAAAGACAAATGATGGACAATGAAAAGAAGATATGCCTGAGCTTAATTTTCTATATTGAAAACTTGTACAAAAATATTGTTAGAAGTGAGATACTGTATATTTTACTTACAGAACAATAAAATTATTCACGATATTAGACTCAAGCATAGCATCACATTATTTCGGTTAGCAAAACTTTGATTAAGTAAAGAAAATAGTAGCAATGTTCATTTTGTGGTTCATATGCTCTTAACCTTGGCCTTTCATTGAAGCAAGCCCAGCTCTTACAATTTCATCAACCAACAGCAGGTTTCCAGCAATAGCAGAACTAAAAAAATAAAGTTTTTAGAAAATAGAGTATAATAGATTTTAAATGATAATTTGTTAACAATAAGAACTAAATACATATGAACACAGAATGAAATCTTATTTTAAATCCAATCAATTACCTGCATAAAGGATGGGAATTCGATTAAAATAATGTGAATTATATAACTTATGAGTTATCTTCATTTATATTAAAATATGTTAAGAGATTATTACAGAAATATTTGTTAATGAAACAATGTATTCAACTCCCCCTTCCAAAACAATTATATACACACACAATAGCATCAAGAGATTTGAACCAATCAATCGAATTTAAAAAATTATACACTGTTATTTACCATGAGCATAATAATTGTTTCTTGACTTTATAATTGTCCAAAATTCCAGCAATTTCAGATATTAATGGTTCTCCTAAAAGATCAAGATCATGGTTATTAATAATTTCACATGTAAAAATTTGTCAGAAATAATTTAATTACAAAACAATGACTTGCCTGTATCAATATCTAGCCCAATAAGTTGTCCATCTGCAGAATTATATTCTTGAATCAATTTCACCATAACTTCTTGAGGGTCATATCCTGCATTGGTTGCTAAGACTTTAGGTATAACTAATAGTGCATCTGCGAATGCCTGCACTCCCAGTTGCATGCGTCCTTTCACTTGGGACTTAAATTTGTTCAAAGCAGCATATGCAGCTATTTCAAATGCACCAGCTCCTGGTACAAGGCATCCTTCAAATAAATTTTCAGATACAAAGCTTAATTTATCTATTCAAGCAATACTTTTGTCATTTGAAAATTAATGATTCATTCAATTGTTTTAAATAAATAAATATTTTGGAATGGAAAAATTCCTTTGATTTCTGATAAAATGGCATTTGAACGAAGCATAGAGATAATAAAATATTCAGAACTAATTTGATATCATGGGGCTATAAGCAAAGCACAATAATAATCACATTGTAATATAGAAGAATACTCATAACATAATTATAAATAAAATAATTACATAATTTTTTAAAATTGATATTCATTATTTTAATAAGTGCTGATAACTTGCAATATTCAAAAACTGTGAGTTCCTTTAGAGAACATCATCGAACTATGAACGTTTTAAAATACAGTGGAAATGTGCAAAAATTAAAGCACAGCCCTCAGATTTAAAAAAAAAAATATCCTGGTACTTACCAATGATATTAGAAATATCCATATTCAAAAATAGCACAAAATACTGAAGCAGCTGGCTTTAAGAACAAATTAAATGAAAATTGTTAAGTTTTTAAAGAAATCGAATTATAATCATCTGAAATTAACACGGTTACCATGGGGGAAAAACAAATAAAAATTAATTTTAATATAAGTTATTCACATGTGTGTGGCAACCACATTGCCAGACAATAAAAATATCAAGGTAACCATATGGTAATGTTATCGCCTATCTTGGCAAACATAGACAACAACTTGGTACATAGCCCCATAATATCAAATTAATTTCAATAAGCAAATGATTAGAAGTCTGAACACTCTCTATTCCAACACAATTTTTAAATTTTCCTTAATGTATGCAACTATATATACATTTAATATAATGACCAAAATTTCAAATTTTCCAGACATTCTAAGAATTTGTTGATTGTGCTTTTATTAGTTATACGTTATATAAGGTTTGAGCTAAAAAATACTAACCATCTTCAATGGCATTTTTGACTGCTCTCAGTCCGTCATACACTGCATCTTTAATTTGCATTATAGTATGATTATTGGGACCTTTAATGAGGATGGTAACGGAAAGTGGATTTTTCAGATCTTCAACAAAGGTGAATTTATCTTCTCCTAAAACATGTTCATACACAATACCAGCTTCACCCAGACACTCAGGAGTCAAATCATCTACAGAGTTGACAGCTTCACCACCACATGCTAGAGTTAACCTGAAATTAAATTGTCTGTATTTATATATCATTTCACAAATAAATATATATCCATTAATCAACATTCTAGAAATTTCTAACAATACTTGTGTAAAGTCAGACCTCCTCAATTTTACCATTTTTTTTTTTTTTTGAAAAATAACCTCCAAGCAGTGAAGTGAATTTTCCAATTTAATTAACCTTTCTCCCTATTTTAAAAATATTTCTGGACATTTCAAATTATTTTCTTTTATTATATTTTATGGTGATCAATAACGATCTGGTTTTACCAGGCATCTAACTCACTGAGAGCAATAAAACTGCTGCAATTTTTCAAACAAAAATCTCAAATAAAATTAAGACTTTATCAGCAATTAAATTTAAGGCTGCAAGTGGCAATTTTATGCTTAAAATTACAGGTATAAAATAATATATTTTTCTTTTAGTATTAAATTTATTACAGTCGACTTGCGATAATTTGAAGTTGAAGGGACCAATTAAAAACTTTGCATTATCAAAAGGGTAGGAAAAAACTCCCAAAATACATCAAGAGAAATTTTTTCTAACTCATTTAAATTTGAAACCATGTAATGAAGCAACAATAGTGCATAAGTATAAAATTATTTTAAAGTATTTTTAGAAAGTACATACTATACAGAAGTTAAAAGAATGCATTTGTGTATTAAAAGCACAACCATTACAAGAATATATACTGTATATAACAGAGTTTTTTTTTGACGAAAAAATCTTGGCGCTTTTTTTTTGGTTTTATGGCATTTAATCTAACTTTGTCAATAAATTTTTCTAAAATAAATGAAGCTTGAAAAATGTTTGCAACAACATGATTTTCAAGGGAAAAGTTGCATAGTTTGTTTAGTGACACTTTAGCTTCTGTCAGAGTTATTGGAGTCAACTTCGATGGTCATTGGGGGGACAAGCAGAAACAATACAAAATATGTAAAGTCCAACCTGTTTGCTATAGAACTCTACACAATAGTGAGTGTTTGAATTGTCAAGAGTTTATAAGATCCCTTCGAATTATCACATATTCTATTCTGGCCAGCCATGGATTTTACCTTCGAAATATTAAGTGTACCAAAACGTATCGTTTTAGTTCAAAATATCAAGAGTTTTTCTAGAGGCTGAGCACGTATTTTGAATTAGCGAGAGTCGACTGTATATTCAAACATGTTAAATTTGATAATAAAATGTTCCCATGAAAAAATTACTCATGTTGTATAAAGTAATTTTAACTTTAATTTATATTTATCAAATGGTGAAATTTCACAAATCTTAAGTGATACCACAGAGATCTAGACATCTCAAAGAATTTCAAACATAGTTCATCCCAGTCTCCTGGAGAAATGAATCGCAATGCTATGTATATTTAATTTTTAATGTGAATCTAGTTATTACCTTTCCATATTTCTTCGTTTAGCTCTTCTTAAGGCAACAATTCCTTCTTTGCAAAGCAAATCTAAGGACATTGGATCAATACCCTAAAATGAAATAAAAAGTTTAATTTGAAAGCATAAAGGAGCAAATTTTATTAACTTCCATGTTTACTCGAATCTCAGTAGCACTATTTTTTTCAAAGTTAATACTACTGCTTAGAATCAATCGAAAAGGAAAATTGAACATGGTACTGGCAGAGCAACTGCAGGTTATTTTATGTATTTTAAAAACAGGTATGTATTTTAAAAGTTTTTAATACTGCAAAAATAAATTACTCAATCATCTCTTATTAATTCTCATTAAAATGTTTATAAATATCGAATACTGATAAACCATTTTACGCTAGTTGTTTTTTCACGTATTGAAAATTAGAGATGCAGCTTAGATTTGAAAAAATAGGGTATATATTTATAATTCTTAATTGAGAAAAATAAAAATACACAAAGTATTCCAAGACTTAAGTTTTTGTAAGAGTTTTAAAATATGAATTTAAGAGATAGTTTTTCTAAAACAGTACTTTCAACATTACAATGAACAGTTTTCAGTTATATTTCAGAAGTTATCTATATATTGTAAAAAAAGAATTACCTTTTGATTTATTACAACAAAACCTTTATTTGTTCCATCACAGACTTGTTTTTTCAACTTAATGATATTTTTAACACGCTCAGTAATGAAAGCTCGCTCTGCATTTACTAACTTTTCTCTCTCTTCTGCAGTTTTGTAGAAAAAGCCAGCATTTACCTCACTAGACAAAAAAAATTCAAATTCGTAAATAAATGAAAAAATCCTCCCAAACAGTATATTAATTTAAAATAAATATTTTACACATACGTTTTTTCATATTCTAGCGATACATTACAAGTTAGAATGTATGCATCCTCAACTTTCTTCTTCATATCAGGATGTCTAGCTCCATGATCTAAAACCAAACCCCGTACAAGAGCTGTGTCCATATCAGTTTTATGCTTCATTTGCATTATCTCAACCATATGCAAATCAATTGGAACTCCAGGTCTTTGAATTGCCAAAACAGCATCTACACATATCTAAATGGAAAACAAATAATTATTAATACAAGAGTAAAAATGCTAAGTAAAAACCAGAAAAAAAATTAGTTTAATATCTAGAGAATGGAAGTTCTTAGAATTCCTAACAGCCATTCTTTGATGAAATTGATTTAAATTTTAATTTCGTTTTAACTGTAGCATTTATAGTAAAGTGAGGCATTGTTCAACTTCTTCAGAAACAGTTTACATAGCATGAACTACTACTAAACAGTCTACTTCCATAAAAAATTCCACTACAATTATTACCCAGGGAGATTTAAATTAATTTAATGGACATCAAAGATTTACATAATAGTAACTGCTTTGTAGTAACACACCCACAAATACTGTACATAGTTCTTGATGATTATCACTTTCCATACACAAGACATTTTACTTTTCAAGGCGTCTCGAGCTTTTTGAAATAGATTTATCCACTAATTTATAATTCAAAAATAAAAACTTATTAAGACAATTATTTGAGTGTAAAATAAACAATACAAACAATTTTATTTTCATATTTAATTTTACATGCATCTTGCTTTGAATCAGCAGTGGCAATGAAAGGGATAATGGTGTTCAACAATGCATTTATTAATCCATTTTTAATATACCGTATTTCCTTGAAAATGTTCACTTTCTCAAAATGTCTTTTTGAAAAAAGGTTGTCATCAATTCTAAGTTGCACCCCCAAGTTCACTACTTGTTTTTGAAAATAAAATTGTGTAAAAAGTTAATCAATATCCCATATTTAAATTTAAAAAAAAATTAATGAGAAATAACAGGGAGTTACTAATCAATTTATTTGACCAGTATTAAAAATTTTCAATACATGAACATATAATTATTCTAACCGTTAGTATTTATGTTTCGAAAATGATTCATCACTCCCAGTACCACAGCTGAATTCAGAATTGGTGCCAGCATCACTATTTTGCCACACGGTATCATCTTCCAAACCAATCAATTCATTTACTATGCAACATTTTTTAAAAATAATTATTAAGGACTGTTGAACATTTACAAGCAAAAATTATATCATTTTGCTTACACCATCGAAGTATATTTGTTTCATCAGTGTCAAATTTTCAATGTCACTAATCTGTTTCCATTTTCTGCATATAAAATTACATGCCCACACTTGCAGCATAGTGAACTCGTCTTGAATGCTATTTCTAAAATATTTGATGGATAGGTGATGAAAGAAAACATATACAAAAAAATTTCCCAAATACGAACAGACAATATTTAGGATAGTAGTAGAGATTAAACGGTGGAATGGAGATAAATCATTAATGCAAGTGGCCAGATACGACGGTTACATTTTTCTTTCTGAAAGGGGTTGAAACTCAATTCCCAACACCCAACAATTGTTTTGCCTTTGATTCTAAGCCACAGCTTATTTTCAGTAATATTAACACTGGAAAAATGGTGTGGTTTATATTCGAGTAAATAAGGTATGAGAGTTAATTATAAGAACTACATTTCTTAAATGTTTATAATAAAATGTAAATATTATTCACTTACTTCAGTTAATGAATTAGCAAGTTTAGCAGAAACTTTGGTTTTCAAAGATGTGTTGGCAACATGTACAAGGCGCTCTCTGTCCATTTCACCAACTATTTTAACATTTTCCAACACTTCAAGAGCTTTATCTCTTGCTAATTCAAAACCTTCATTTAAAATTCTGGGGTGAAGACCCTGTTAAAAGGAAAATTTTACTTTTTATTGACATTCACACAAAGCACTCAAAAAATTAAATACATTTAAACATTTTTTCTTGAATGATACTGTCTCTACAAATACACCATGAGCCAAATTGTTAAGGTGAAATATTGATAAAGTAAAAAATGAAGCTTTTGTCCTCTTTTTACTATGGATTAAAATTGTTTCCTTTTACAAAACATTTTTATAAGACTAAAATTAACTTTGTAAACCATACATATATAACCTTGACTTTTTTTTTATTGAACAATAATAAAATATTTTCTGAACTAGATATTTAGAAAGAGGAAATTATTTTAAAAAAAATGTAATCAAAACAACTGACTTTCAGAATTGAAATAAATTAATTGAAAGAACATTTCTAAAACAAATTACATAAGCCCTACAAAAGTCAAATACATTATTGTCTTCTTTTCCAAGAAAGAAAAATCAGTGCTAAAATTTCTCCACACAAATATATTTGAACAGTTTCACAAATACAAATTTACAGAACTTATGTTTTTTTTTCTTTTAAAAAGCACAGATTTTGTTATTTAGCAGTTAAAATATGAAATTAATATACAGAAGGAAAGGAGAATTGCACAAAGGGGAAAACATTTGATTAAGTAAATGAAGAATCATTACACAGCTATGAAATAAGATTCTAACTTAACAGTGAAAGTCAAACTAACTTGTTAAAATAAAAAGAATATGGGACATTATCTTTTAATAATCAAAACATGTTTATTTTCAAAACACATAGCCAAGACAGAACCATCCTCATCCAGCGTTTAGTTTTTACTTACATGCTAGCTATAGTTATAAAACTTAAATCATTTTTCCCAACATCAACAAAACATTATACTGTATAAATGAATCTTCTCCCTCTGAAATATTTTTATGATAGAATATCTCATTTCCTTTTTGAAAGATGAAAGAATCCAGCAAATTTATTCATGAAATTCTAAATGCTATATTATTGCTCTTTTCAATCGATCACTGTAATGTTCTGTGCTTTTTGTATAAAGATATAATGAATTTTAAAACTATGGAAAATGTAAGAAACATATACACGAGATTAACAATGCTTTAGTACAGTGGTCTTCAAACTTTTTCCACTCACAAAACTTCTAGACCAATAAGTATTCCAGAAACCTCATTCAATAGAGACTTAGAAGAATATATCTTAAAATAATTTTTAAAGTAAATCAACATGTTGTAGCTACTTTAGATTAACACATAATTAAGGAAAAATATTGAATTTGGTATTAAAAGTTTAATATAATAATATATACATATATATGTTAATGTATGTATAATTTACTTAATATTTTTCTCATTTAAATACTAGTTTACATGCTAGTAGGCATACGAACTTCATAGAAAATGTGAATCCTTTAGCATACACTGAACAGTTTAATTTTTTATTTTGACTCATGGTACCCCTGGATATACGCCATAGAACATAGTTTGAAGACCATTGTTTTAGTATCATTAAAACAAACAATAACTTTAGAATAGAAAAAATTAATATGATTTACCGTAAAATACGGCGAACACACTTTTAACACAAAAAATAAGACCAAAATTTACAGGTGCATGTTATATGCTGGGTATAAAAATGATAGCTTAAAAAAACATGGGCATAAAAAAATATTCTATATATATCAAAATACTATTTAAAAGAAATTACATTCTTTACTAGCTTAAAGCAGTGTAGTTCTAGAAATATACTATTATTTTCAAAATTCTGGTATAAAAAAAAATTATTTCAAAACTTAATAGCATTGCACATGTACATTTCAGGTTTCTTCGCAAGAAAGGGGGTGCACGTTATACAGCGATAAAACCTAAAAATTGCAGCTTGAAAGTATTGGTGCACATTATACGCCAGATTTTGCAGTAAACAAAAATTACTTACTTCAGCAATATATAGATCAGCTTGTTTGAGAAGTTCACCAATCAACAAAACTGTTGAAGTAGTTCCATCTCCAGCTTCATCATTCTGAGCAGTTGATGCTCGAGCAATCAAAGATGCTGTAGGATGTCTAATTTGCTGAAAGAAAAATAATTACAGATAAATAATTCACTACTCCAGAACACTACAAATAAAAACTTGTTTTGGGCAAATGCTTATTAACCAAAAATTTCTTAATGCTTATTAATTAAGGGGACATGGTATGATTTACGCAAAATTTTTTAATTTAAAGATTTTCAAAAATATCTTGATTGCCTCCTATGTGTGTATACTATGTAAAATAGATTTTGTGATCAAAATTTCATAAAAAGCTAGACATTTAATTTTTTAAGGATAAGACTTAAATTTTTTGAAGTGATTTTAAAATGCTTCTCCTCTGACAAAAATTTACGTACATGCATGAAATTTGATTTACAAGTATGTCAAACTATGCATAGGAAAAGTTGGTATGGGTTTTTCGATAATGTGTTTGATATTTGTACAATACTTCTTTTTATAAATGTTTATTGAAAATTCCTTAAAAAATATAAATTCCAAGTTCAATTATTTTAAAAAAATAAGTACTGCTTTGATTGAAAAATACATACCAACTTTTGTTACATGTACGATTGGCAATAGGTAAAAAAAAAAAAAAAAATTCAAAGCATTATGCACAATAGAAAAAAAGCCTTAGCATTTTAAATGAAAACAAACTACTTATTTTTTATCTTTCTGAGATAAGTTTAAAGTTTTGATTTGTCATATAGATGTGAATAAAAACAAATGTAAAAGCTATCATAATTCAGCATTTTTTCAGTTTAGACCTTTCAAACTTTGTGAGGTCCATAGAAAAATATATAAAGAATAATTTAAGCTAAAAAAATTAGATTTGATTTTTTGACCGCGATTTTTGTCAATTGAATCGTACTGTGTCCCCTCAATAAGTGTTAAGGGTTCTCAATTTCCAACACTCAATTTCACATGCTTCAGCTGGATCCTTGTTAAAAACCCACTACTCAAGTGACAATAAAAATGCTGCCAACTATATCAGATATATGCATAAATTTGACACCGAATTTCTAGGAGCAAAAATACAACCCTATTAAAACTAGATTACGCTGCTTTTTTCCTTTCATTCAATTGCCATTTTATTTCCATTCCTTTCCAATGATTATTATTTTGTAGGCAACAAAGAGATTCAATTATGCGATTTTACTTGTACTTTTCTCTATTGCAGCGGTTCTTGAACTGTGGTCCGAGGACCCAGCGCCTTTTTAGGGGGTCTGCAAAGATACATCATTTAATGTTAAGATTTTCTTCTTTAAAGACTCATAAAGGCCTCATAGAAAAATTGAAAGATGTGCTATTCTAGAACAGATTACTAAATTGCCCAAGTGAAAAAAACCTCTACTAGAGTATGTATTTCGATCAAGAATATTAATTCAGTTTTTTACTGTTTGCAATATAATATTACCGTTTTACAACATAGCTATTACCATGTGCAAAGATTAAGAGCTGAATCAATACCGTGCCAATACGATCATGAGATTGCATTTAAATCATTCCGACATAAGTTGGAAGTCAAGGAACAATATTCAAAACTTTTGGGGGCCACCATTTCAGGCTGATACATAAAGGAGAGCTGTGGTAATAAAAAGTTTAAGAATAGTTGCTTTATTGAATGAAAAAGTTTGAATGGCGAATGCAAGAAAGTTCAATTGTATCAAAGTATGAATGTTCAAAGAATATGGTGAAAATAGGTGTCTAGATGAGTAAAACTACATGATAACAATACTATAAGAGCTATTAATTAAATGTTGAAGCACTTTAAATTTTTAAAAAATAAATTTCTCAAAAAAATCCCCCCCCCCTTTAAACACATTATTTTCAACTCGTATTTAAAGAATTTAATTTATTTTGTTTTAAATGTTTAATTTATTTTGTTTTTAACAAAACATTATAATTCTACAAATGTGCAAGTATGTTATAAATAATAAAAACATAATAGTCCAAGTCTTTCAAAAAAAGGTTTCACGATTAATAGGAAAAGAATAACATACCATTTCATGCAATAATACATTCCCATCTTTGGTTATTTTTATATCACCTGCTCCAGAAACCAACCTGAAAATATTAAAAAAATTTAAATATAAATAAACAATTACTAGGTAGATGCATATATGTACATTACGGGGGGGGGGGGTGTATTTTGCAGAAAAAACTCTCTATCATTGCTTGCTTCCAAAATATAACTACAAAAACTTAAATCAACCATATTTTTAATTCTTCAGAAAATGTGGAGTATTTGGTTTATGTAAGATTATCATCTAGTTCTTAGTTTCTACACCCCAGAATTCCATAAATGCATCTTTATCAAGTCAATATTACAATGTTAAATTGCAAAACGAACTCAAAAGTAAAAAGTCTACATAGCTAAAATATATTTCCTCAATAGAGGTTCATGTACAGAGAATTTTGCATTTCTTCATTAAAATTGCTATACACAATAGTTTTGATTGAACAAAAATTTTAAATAATTACTTTATATATACAGATTTGAATGTTTGGCACATCAGCTTTATTTGTATAAATCAGTAATGTTAAAAAAACACACAAAGTGTGAAATCACTTACTGTCATGTATATAAGGCATGGTAAATGTTTTATGCTTTACTCTTTAGTAAAATTTAATATTGTTTCATTCTCTGAATAAGTAATATATGAATCGACTGAAGTAAGAGGAAGGCGACTAATTGCCATTTTAAATTTAAATATGTTGACTGTTTTTAACATTGTATTTCTAAAAAACACAAATTTCCAAAAAATATATGTAAATTAAACATTTGTGTATTTTAGAATTGATAAAACATTATACACTGGAAGCAGTTGGGCCACTTCTTTCACTAACCACATTTTTAAAAATTCCCATATACACCTTTTAACAACTATATAACTACTGCAAACAAACCATATTTTTTATACAACTTCATAATTAATTCTACTTTCTCACTCTTCTATAGATAGATATACAAATCTACCACACTGTTAAAACAGTACCACATATCTAAACAATGAAAAAAGGTAAAAGAATGCCAAATTCCAAAACTAAACACTAATGAAAATAGTAACAATATTTGCTGAAATAAAAATTATGAACAGGAAATAAGGATTATCATTGTCACAGAATATTCCCATCAGACAACGATTGTCAATTAACGTCCTACTATGAAGCTACCTGAGGGCAATTGGTAACAAATGACAAAATTTTGAATCATAGAATAGTGACGAGAAATACATCCAAGGACCCTCCACACCACAACATAAGGATGAGATTCCACAGATTTAACATGTTTTGGCCCCTTTTCACTGCAGATTACTAGGCATGTTCCTTAGGAACATTATGCCTAGTAATCTGCAGTGTTCCTTAAGGAACACTGCAGTCGTAATGTTCCTTAGGAGCATTACAACTGGAACACAACTAGACAAAATTATTGTCAGCTTCGACTCAGCAGCAATGATCTCTCTCCTACTGAGGCCACACCTACTATCAGAATTTGGTATATGTTTAAATTCTTACAATTTCATCACCACGGTTAAAATGCTGTTAATCAATAGGCGAGAATATGAAATCATTTAGAACAAAATGTATTGATTCTTACTTGCTGGCATATGGAAAAATGTCACAAGGTATTTAATTATATTAATTTTAGAGGAACAGAAGAGCAATCATTCTGGAATGGTTTTATTTCTTAGAATATTTTGAAAAACAAAATTTTGTAGAATTTACATAAAAGATGTAAAGTACTAGGATTCAGAAAGCCAGCAGAATTAAATAGGTGGCTTCAACAGCAAACAAGACAGATATTGCACATTTAAAGGACAAGCTCAGGAAACATTAAGGTTAAATAGTTTTGTACATACATAAACAATCATTACTTCAAATTCATCATATTTCGTGGATAAGACATTTCAAACTTAATCAGAGAAATAGATATATCTACATGATCATTTGAAATTAACCTATGCTTTCAAAAAAATCCATAATAGAATTTATGAAATACATAAACCAAAACAAAAAAAATATCTTAAAATTTTTTTAAAATATGCCACATTTTTAACAATAAAATTATATCTACAGATTTTTAATCACTATTAATGAACAGATGATAGAAAACATCAAGTTTTCAAAACATTTCTACAGAAACTTTAGTTTTACTGAGAATGAATTATTGAAATAAGAGAGTTATTTCATAAAAAACTATTTTTTATTTGAGTGAATACTGAAAACCCAAAGACGAGGAATGGTTATTTCAAAGTTCACCGAAAAATTTATTGGAAGTTATATCGAATTTAGGTAATCGGCAAGTAAAATACAGTGATCTAAACAAAGAAAACAAGGTGTGCCACATTAAAATGCAGGATTTCTCAGAAATTACTTCATTACATTCATATGTAAAATATTCGATTTTCTGAAGAATTTATATTGTTTAAAAGACACCATTATATTTCGGCAAAAAGTATAGTAAATGCCCGTCACCTAATTCTCGATTTTTCATCATTAACAAGTAAATATGAATTACAACATCTTACACGGCTTTATCAAAAAAAGTTATATATGTACATATACTTTTGAGCATTTCTGATATAAAAAAATGTCTACCCACAATAATAATAATATTTAAAAATAATTTTCCATAATTTTGTACACAGATTGACACAGCCGGCTTTCAACACGTGCGAAAGACAATTCGGATATTTACTTTTTTAAAGATAAACTTACATTTTCATGGTACCCTTGGGTCCCAAATTTGTTTTAAGAACATCTTGCAAGCCTTTTGCAGCTTCGATATTTACTCCAAGCGCTTGAGCTTGACGAGCAATTTCAGCTTTAGGATTGAGACTTAAAATTGCGGCCATTTTTAGAGTCTTACCAAAAGAATTCTAAGTGTTGCCAATCGCTACGAAGACAAAGATTTGTTTTTAGTTGAGTCACGGCGAACCTCAATTCACTACAGTACTCATCAGATTAACATCAACTGTAGTTTTAACCCGTTTTGTGTTCATTAAAGCCAGAACTATACAGGTTATATTTTTATGTAAAATAACATATAAACTGTTGAAATTTTATGCAATAATTTCACAGCTTATAGACTGTGTATAAATGTTGCTCACAATTTACTGTATTTTTCTGATAATATAAACGATTCAAATTTGTTCACAAAAACAATACCGAAACCAGATGAGCGATCTTCCAACTTCCGATCTAATGATTTACGGTGAATTATCAAAATTCAACTAAATTTTTCCTATTTCAATAGGAAGTCTTTGAAACTTTTAAATTTTTTCTGATAAAAAAAGTCTCCAAAAAATGGCGTTCAGGACTGAATCATTAATTAATTTTATGTCGAAAAGATTGGAATAATTATAACTTATATAGAGATGGTCTGTCATAATTGCAAACGTACTGCAGATTCCGGAGAGCTTTTTTTTAAAAAAATTTAAAAACAGCTTACTGTTTATACAAAATAAATTTTTTATCGATCTTATTTTTTTCAGATTACATTTACATCTTAAACCTTTCTTTTTCTATTGATGAGTGTAAGCGTAAATTAACTTCGCCATTTGTGTGCAATTTTAAATGCATTCCGTTAAATAAAATTTATCTTAATCAAATACTGCGCCTGAATTACTGGATAGTTATGTAGATGAATATATTTACATTATTTAAACAGTTTAACTAAAATCTCGGTTCATTATTTCCTTTACATTTGAATTAAAAAAAGTTTAGATTACATATTCTTGTGTTATTTTGTTGCTTAATAAATTTTGCCCAAACTAGTGTAAAAAAAAAGCATATGTTTGCATTTTAGTCAGTTGTTTACATTTTACTTACTGAAGAGTTTATTTATATAATTTTTTTAATTCAAATTGTCTACACCTCAACCTCAGTATATATACATCCACATTAATTGTTATACAGAAATACATTTATGTACAAATAACTTTCAAATTCAATATGTATATATATACAAACATTTTATTCATCATGTTTTATAAATTCAATACTTATGGTAAAATACTTTATATCAAGTAGTTATCTTATTCATTCTAGAAAAATTATATTTAATATTTTATTTTTATTAGCAATGAGTTAATTTAAATATATTTGGATAAATAAATAAAAGGTTGATCAAAGAATGTGTTTTGATTGCTGAGTAATTTCTTTGCTAAATTCATAATAATTCAATTAACACTTCAAATCCCCTATTTCATATTTTATACTGTACAAACTTATTATACTTAGGTAAATAATTAATGCAATTTTAATATCAAGTTCGTTACTGTTATGCGTATTAATTATTTTGTGTCCTCTTTAGATTATGTTTAAATTAATTTTTAAAGAACATAACTTGTTTCACTTTTATTGAGTGTTTTGCTGATTTATATATCTTGTAAATGAATTGGCCTAGTTGATTCTCGCTAAAAGATGGATTCATATAATGTAGTTGAAAAGATCATAACACACAAGTATTTCAAATTCTCAGTATTTTATTTTGTCATATATAATAGACTTTAAATAAAATATCACCACTATATGTAATTAAATTCCTTTTTCCGTTTTGTAAATTATATACAGATTAGAACCTTTAATATTTTATTTAATTATATTTAAATAAAATATTCAATAAATAAAAATAAAAGAGAATTGAGGAATGCATTTGTATTACAGAGTAAAAAAACAGTTTTAAATAAGTACATGTAGTGGTTACTATTTTAAATTTAATATTTCATCTGTTGTTTTTATGAATTTACAAGTTTTGGTAAAGTATAATTGCTTGTATAGAATATTTGCTTAGTTAGTGCGTTTTGTTTTTAGCTGGCTCACATATATGTTCGTGAATTTATACAGGTATTCTTTTCGCGTCACTTAAAAATTAAATTACCTTTGCAAAAACTTTCGCTTTATTTCAGAATGTGACGTTAAAAAAGAAACAAATTTTGTCGTGAATTATTTAAAATGGTTCTATTAATCATAAATGAGAATATTATAACTCAAACATTTTACTATAAATTTTTTTTCCACTCAGTATACTTTTCGAAGCTTTTTTTTTAATCAAATGAAAAATAATTTATTTCCAATTCTAAAAAAAAGTGTAAGAAGTAGTATTATGAGAATTATTTATAATTAAACACACATATAGTTGCCAGAAAAGTGAAATGCAACAAATCAAAATTTCTTACAAACCTAGATGTCTCATGTCTTTGATTGAATGACTATTAATGTCCCAGTTTGAATGGACTAAATTCATGATGGTCACATGATAATATAAACACGTGTTCTACATTGAATTCAAAATGGACAATAAACTATAGCTCGTACTTTTTATTCTATTTGTAAAACTTAGGTAAAATTTCAAATTGCATGATTGGGTAAAGATGCTCAAGAGTTATAAAAAGAAATTTCTGCAAAAAGATTTTAAAATTAAAGAAAAAAAAGTCTTGTTTAATGCATGTACTTTTAAATAAAATGACAAATATTAATTTTTTAAAAAAAAATGTTTCTGTAAAAAGCATAATTTGGAGACAAGGAAGTGCATGAACTGATTTGCTGAAAATAGATAAATGCATTTATCGTGACTATGACGTCACATGTGTTTTTGAACTTGATTGGCGAAGAACACGTGGTTTAAAATTATCATGTGATTTTGACGTCACATGAATTTAGTCCATTAATAGTAGAGCTGTTGGCGACGGACCTCGTAATTTCGAACCATAATCAAATGACGAGGACGATGTTTGAGATGGCACTCCACTTTCCAAATTTTCACCCCATGCCGGAGATTTTTAAACTTGACAGTTTTGATATGTATCAGTCTCTCAACACGACAATTCTTATGGTGCCAAGATTGGAACCGACGACATGACTGGATTTCCCTGGTAATAAATCCCTTAAATCACCAAACATCCTTCAGTAGTTCAGAAAATATTAGAGCTCTAAGTTTATGATTGGAAATCGTGGAACATTATGTATCCATCTCATTGGTAATACACAGTTTAAATAAAGGTGTGTTGTCAATTTCAATGCACATTTTTTATCCAACGAAGCAATACGTAAATTAGATCAGTGGATTGCGTAATTTTTGATATTCAAAACGTTCATGAACTTTAAATATAAAACAAACTTTAAAGTATGATTTTGGAACTTAAAATTTGACTCTGGAACACCTTATACTTAATTGCAAAAGAAGATATGCAAACATATACAGAAGAAAAATTACTCACAAATATAAGTAATATCTATATTTTTTAACTGTCAAAACTTGCTACGCTGTTCGAATCTGATTCCACAAATGCAATATGCAAACGATAAATTCTGGTCGTAAAGGCATGAAATATAAATTAGGGGGTTGGATACAAATACAGCAAAAAAACTATATATATTTCTTCTTTATGTAATCGATATTATGAGAATTTCAGAACAGTTCCAAGTTTTCGGATAAAATGTTTATTGATTTTTAAATATAATGGAAAGCTTTGAAAATGTTTGGTGATATAGTTTAATTTAAATCTCTCGAATTTTATAAAAATGTCACTGGCATCAGATTTGAAAAAAAAATGAACATCAAATTTTAAAAACACATTCAATTTTTCTTTTTTCTGCTGCTTTTTCAATTCCTTCTATTAGTTCACACTCTCTCTATATTTATCTTGTTCAAATTTTCAATCTTTAATAAAATGCATTTTAAAGTACTCAATTGAGCTGAAATTTTGTGTACATGTTTATTTTGGATCATTCAAAAATTTAATTATAATTAATAAAAATTAATTAATTAAAAACTAATTATTCAAAGAATTAAAAATATAGCCACGTTGGCATCATTTTTGGCAGCTTAGCGACCATTTTGGCGTGTCAAAACTTGAAAAGGTTTTTCTCACGCACATTTTAAAGCGCTCATTTAAACTGAAATTTTCTATACACTATTATTTTGGGTAAAAATACGATAATTTAATTATTATTAATTATAATTATTGACTGAAATTAGTTATTTAAAGAAATGCCGATACAGCCACGTTGGGTCCATTTTTAGCGACTTGGGTCAACACTTTAAAAGATTTTTTTTCTCACGTTTCAAAGCTGAACAGTTGAACTGAAATTTTATATACATGATTGTTTTGGATGACAATACGATACTTTAATGATAATTATAAAAATTAATTGCCACTTAATGTTGTGATTCTGTCATATGCATATAGATATTTATATTAGTTGTAACTATTTAATAAAAAGTAACTAAAATAAATTTTTTTTGTTGGTCTAAAGTTGGAATTGACTTTAAAATTTTAGTTTATATATCACTTATTATTTATTTATTTATTTATTTTTGAAAAATATTGAATTAAATTGCCGTGTAATTGAGACATGTCGTAAAATTCTTTGAGTAAAATAACATACACAATTTTCATTTTTGGGATTTTTTATTCTTACAAATATTGTTATTGAGTACGATAAATGTGAGGAAGATGTTGCTTGCTGCACAACAGCCAAAAAATATACCAGCGTATAAGAATGTCTTTCTTGATCCAATATAATCAAAACCGAGGCCGGCAATAATATTTCCGATTCCTGAACCTGAAAAAATCCAATTAATACATATTTTAATACAATCTAGTCTGATTCTGTATTACTTATAAATTTTAAGTATGTATTCAAGAATAATAAATATAATAATACGATTCCAATATACAAATGAAATACAAATGAAAACTTCCAAATTAATAAAGAAAATTTTGTAAGATAAAAATAACAAACAAATTATTGTGATATTGATAAAAATTTACTTAAGAAATTAATTAAATAAAATATTACTAAAAAAACATTTACGTAAAATGTTTTATTTTAAAGTTAAACTAGAAGAAAATTCCTGACTGAAAAAAAAATGACATATTCGTTAGTTAAATGTTTCCCGCGTGATATTTGAAATGTTGATGATATATTTACAACATACTAACAATTCTTCATTAAGGTATCTCCTATCATTTGGGAAACAAATATTTTATTACATTGTTACCTTACACACACACCACACACGCACATGCACGCACGCATACACATACGCACGCACAATCTTATTTATCTGTGCGTGAAACTATATCTTTCAATAAATTTAATATTTTAATAATAATAATAATTATTATAGAATAAAGCGTCTCATTCACTCAGCACGAAATCTCTGGAATTGGTAGACTTACAGACTTGAAATTTGGAACGCACATTTCTTTTGTTAAGTGGAGATCCGATAAGAATGGGTTTTGCAGAAATAGACTTCTAAAGAAGTGAAAGAGAGCTTGAAGGGGCATGACAGATAAAAAAAATTCCGTTATTAAAGTATTAGACCTAAAGGCATGAAATTTGGCAGGCATGTTTCTTTTGTTGAGTAGAGATCAGCTAAGAAGGATTTTGCGAATATCAATATCCAAGAGGGAGTTTCGGGGGTAAAAGATCGAAGTTCCCGTTTCTGAGCTATTAGACGAACATACTTGAAATCTAGCAGGCATGTTTTCATCGTGGTAGCTGTTGTTGAGGATTATATCAGTTAAAAACGAGTTTTTCGGAGTGAGTGAAAATTATCGTTGCCTATTCAGCTACTCGAGGGCTTTGGTGATGGACCTCGTAATTTTGAACCATGGTCAAGTGAAGAGGACGACACCTGATCTGGCACCCCTCTCCTAACTACTATACCACACCAACAGGAGGACATTTGAGCTCTCGACAGATTTAACCTGCATCGTTCCCCTACACGGCGGGTCTTCAGCGGCACAAGACTCGAATTCATGATACGCCGATCACAAGTTCGTTGCCTTGATCACACTAGGCTACCGCGGCCACACAAGTTTTGCGGAAATCAATTACAATGAAAGAGGGGGGGGGGGGTAAAACATAAATATACGTCCGATTCTGAAATTCAAGTCCTGTGCTTTTTAAATCAAGAATTTAGGGCTAGGAAAATGCTTTTCAATACAAAAAAAAAGCTTAATGCTGCTACTTAAATATCAACTACTTGATAAAAAAAACAGTATATAGTCATACAACGTCATGAAATATCCTGCGAAGTGAGTGGGTATAATAATAATAATTATTATTGTTGGTAACTGAACCCCATTTTTCCATTCACACATTGATATTTATAACTTTCTATATTTTATGTGTGGGATATCTGAACTGAACTTCGTGTGAATCTTTTCGGATTTCTCTTAAATTTAGACCATTGTATTTATTACGCAACAGTAAAATACAGTAGAAAACCTGATTTAAAAAAAGTATTACTTCTAGGAAAATTGTCTACTACATCTATATCTTTCCAAAAAAAAAAATCTATAAATGCAATATTTGAAAATTTTCAACTATGAACTCTGTAATTGCCACTTCAACTCTTTGACGAAAAGTAAATAAATACAAATCTACTCCCCCCCCCCTTTTTTTTTCTGGGGTAAATTTAATAACATTTAAAAAAAAATTTAGAAATAAATTTCAGAAATATTAAAAAAAAAAAATTCAAAAATATAAAAAACAACAACAATTGTAATATCATGTTTCAATATTTAAGATGAAAACCGATTAATTTTATGATTATCTCAATTCAACAGAACCAAAAAAAAATTAATTTTTACTCTTTTTTTCCACATAATGACACTTTCTCTTAATACATTTTATGAACACTTATTCATATTTTTTCACGGCTTATTTATGTATCGTTACTCATAAAGAATATTTATTCATTTCCAAATCGTATTCTGGGTTCCTCCCAAATTTCGAATGAAAATATTCATAATTTTTTTAGTTTGAAATAAATTGTATAGTGGAATTATTCTTATAAATGTTTTACTACACATATATGTACTTAACTATTGTTTCTAACTGTGAAAAATTGACTGTTTAAATAAATGTTTTTAAATATCATTTTGCACATCTTTATATGCAGATTGCGTGACTAAGTGTGTCACACAAAGAAAAAGACACAAAGTTTACTGAATTTATTTTACTACTCATTTAAACAGATATTTTGTTGACTCATTTTAACAAACACGTGCGAGGATAGAACGAAATGAATCATTCATTCTTTCAACTTCTTTACTGCATCCTCATGCAAACAAATTTCGTTAGCGATTTGAGTTTTTGATTAACATAATATAATTTCACAAGAGAAGTCGTAATGCCTCGAAGACAATAGTGATATTTTATAATACAGGATTCATAATGTAGTTTTTATCAACCCCTAATAGGGCTATTGTTTTGGTTCATGTTTCAGCTCTTCATTGGATCATTTTTCAGAATAAAATAATTGTTACAACACCTTTTTTGGTGAATTAATTTAATATTCTTTATAAATCGTTTGGAAGATATTTAGTTATATAATCGTTTAAATAAATCGTTTGTATGTTATTAGCTAACTGTTTCCGTAACTCATTTGTAAAATACAATGTATGAAAAATAATGATTCCACCGTTCGTGTTTTGTCATGAAGTTTGCTGTCATGGTAGTCTGACCTGAAATTTATTGCAATAGTAAAATATGAGTTGAATGAAATTTATTTAATGACATTCATTTGTGAAACAGTTCTGATAGAATATTATGAATAGTAAATAATTAATAAGATTTGTAAGAAATTAATTTCTGGCGAACACGAAAAATCGAAAGAACCAATTCGAAAGAAGTAAGTATGCAGCAATATAGAAAAAGGAAAAGTCAATTTTTACAAAATAACATTTATCTATTACAGTATTAAACTTATTTAGAGTTAGGCAGGAGACATTCTTATAAATGTAGCTTACACTGGTTTTTTCGACATTAGCAGATTCATTTAGAAATGTGTGGGGCAAATCAAGAAGGGGGAAGGGCTACTTTGAACGAGATTGGAGCAATATTGTTGTATTTGAATACAAGTCTTTAAAGAATAAAAATAAAACATATTTTTAACACATTTCGCAAACATCTTAAAATTTTGATAAGATGTATAAGACACTACGCGCTATTCGAATCGAATGACAAATTTTTACAAAAGCAAATAAGGTCCGGGATGTTTAAATTATCTTACCTATGCCTTCGTATGTTGAGAAAATTACTGACTGCGTTGTTGTTTCAGTTCCAGGAGTCGAACTCATCTTTGCGAAGGAAGCCATAGATGTGTAGAAGACACCGTAAGAAATACCATGAAGCCATTCAACTGGCAACACCATCCACGGATTCCTGACTTGACTGTACCAAAGGAATCTAACACAATTGGCCAGAAGAGCCAGCGTCGTTGTATTAAAGTGTCCAATTTTTGTCAATATCCATGTCGAAAAAAACATGAAAGGAATCTCTCCAGCAAAACATTGGACTGCTTCAACCAAACCGCAAATGAGACGATTACCACCAATAGATACCACGAACCAGCTGAGGTAAAAATCGACAAATCCCCATCCGATTCCGTTAATCACAGCACCAAGTTCAAACAAGAGGAAATTTTTAGAAGCCAGGACGTTTTTAATGTCTTTTAGGAGAGCATTCGATTTTTGAGGTTTGACCAACTCCAGTCTGGAAATGTTCCAAAGCATGATGGCTGTCAGTAAGGCAGAGATTCCCCACGGGGCTATGTAGCTATTGGTGTGATCGCTTAAGACTCCCGAAATTGCTGCCAGCAAACCCCAACCAACGGCACCGAATAATCTTTGCTTGCCATATTCCGCTCCACTTTTTTCAATGCTCTCACAGCACGCAGTGTCCGAAAGGGTAAACATGGCATTCTTACAAGTACTGAGTATGATGAAGATAAGTACAAAAACCCAAAATTGATACGTGTCAAAATCGTGCTTTGCTTTTGGAACTTCGTGCACAATTGATTCGCCTGATGGGATGATAGGGATGCGACAGTCTGTCCTACGGTTGCAATGTATAATGCAATTATCAATGGAAACAAGGAATTCTTTTTTATATGTCTTAGTGCAAGAAAGAGAAGGGAACCAGCTCACATTATAAGACGTGGCGTTGTTGGGGAACAAATTCGTAGTCTGGTCGGGAGTATCCTCCTGCTCGGCGATGGTTGAATTACTTTCAGATGTATGACAATCATGCTGGATTTGAACGAGTACGTAATTCTGTAAATATTCGGAAAACTCCTCTGTTTGAGGGTATGTGTTATCACTGACATCAAAGTCCAAATAGAACATATCAGAGCTGGAAATGGCAAAATCGGATGCTTTTTTCAAGTTGCTTTTGGTAAAATTGCAGAGACTGACAGAATCAATGGACAGTTCGATGAGATTTTCGCTTTCGAATTTTTTCAGCTTCGGAATGGGTGGTACGAGTAGAAGAAGAAACAGGAACACTGCTTCACCGATTGCTAGCAGGCATAAGACCACTTTCAGTTTGTTGAAATAGTCTGTGAGGAAACCAATTACAGGTTTAGCTGCAGCTGTGAAAAATTGCATGAACAGTAACACTGCTGCAAAAGATGTCGCCGACAATTTCACTTTATTTTTAGCTATGATCGGTAGGAATGGTATCGCAGAACCCAGAGCTGAAAATATGAAATATTCGATTAGAGATGCAATTTTTAAAAAAAATTTTATATTTAATTGTATTGTATTAGTTAACAGTAGTGCCTTTTACTACGCATAAATAACAAATGCGTTTGAAGTTATACATATAAATACAGATACTTCGTAAAAACAAAATACTTAAACACTGATTTATTTTGATGTTTAAATGTGTTTTTCAATAACTTAAACTGTCTTTACACACATGGAATTTGAAATTACTGCATGTGTGTTTCGCGACCGGAAACACTTAAACAATGAGTAATATATTCTTTCTTTCAAAGTCACGTCTTAACACAAATGCAGCAAAAGGGTCGATCAACTTGAATATTGTATATTTATAAAGCACGACGCGACTTTATATTGTTTGTAGGAATAAAAAACAATGTAACATATTTTAATATCTATATACACTTGCTAGAAAAAGTCTGCGTTCGCCCATAAGTAATCATACAGCAAAGGTAAAATTTAATAGAAATATAATTTTTTTTCTAACAAAATTCCATGAATTTGTCTACTATTATTTAATTATTGAGCATGCAAGAATTCGTTAATTTTGAATTAAAACTACTTAAGATAACGGGAGTTTTGTAGCAAAGTTACACAATTAGTAGCCAGACAAAGTCTACGTTCACTATTGGAATATTCTTGATTCCTGGAATTTTGATCAATAAGCGTTGTAGGCTAACAGTTATCAAGTAAAATAGCTTAAGAAAATTGTGACACAATAATTTCTACGCTTTTATGAGATACGAAGCAGTTTAAGGACACGGAAAATAAAAAGATGGAAATTAGTATCAGTGAACGTAAAATCATTGTGAAAATGTGGAAAGATGGAAAAAGTCGTCGGGATATTGCCAGATCCGTAGAACGGTAGTATTCATCTATCCAGAGAGTTATTAATATCTTTAAATCTGCAGGAGTTTACACTTCCAAAACTCGTTCAGGTCGTCCATCTAAACCAGTGATTCCCAAAGTGGTCTATATAGACCCCCAGGGGTCTATGATAACAGGCAAGGGGTCCACGTCAGCGAAAAAATAATTTGGGGGTTCATGAGGTGTAAATGGGGGTCTACGATAGTGACTCTCACTAAACCAGATCTTGACTAATTTTAAAAGAAAATTTAATCAAGTGGAAACCAGATTTAGTTATTTAACAAATTTATTTACTAAATTTAATAAAGTTAATTTGCAGTTACAAGAACCATCATTTCGGTGTTTCTTGCCATAATTAAGCTAAGGAGAGTATAATACCGGGCGTCCAGGATTTTTCTAGTTTTTCTATTTTTCACAAACGATTTGCCAGGAATAGGACGTTTTGACCTACGTTCAACATTTAAATGTCCTTTATTCAGACCCCATGAAAATAGGTTTGAGAATGTTTTTATATTATAGTCATGTTTAATAATGTTTATAATGTTATAACGTTTAACTAATATAGACACATTGACAGAAAAAACAAATGTCATATTACAAGAGGAACTGATCAGAATGGGCAGTAAGAAGATCTTAAAGTAAAATTTAGAAACGGATATCAGCAATTTTTGAAACACCAGAATGGATGAAGCATCAGATTCAGCTCTACCATTAAAAACATTTATTCGTTGTTCAGTTACTTTACGATGTAACAATTATTTTAAGTATTAATTAAATTTCTGTTTAATTAATTAATAAGTGTGTCTTAGTTTTTAAACACTATACTTCACGACAGTTAGGAATTTAAATGTTTTAAAGTAAGTATAGCTCTATATATATAAGCTGTCAAAAAGATTGATAAACTTTCAAAAATTCATTATTAGGTAAGTACACAAAACCGAAAAACATGGCAAGGGGTCTATGAGACAAAAAAGTTTGGGAAACTCTGATCTAAACTCATAATCAGAGAAAAACCAAGTATGATATCCTTGGTGAAAAAAAATCCACCTTTAAATGCAACTCAAATAGAAACTGACATTCACGAAAAGTTTAACAAAAACATTTATACGGATACTGCAAGAAAAATCTTGAAAACGACCAGATATATACCGTAGTCGACTGGCTCGCAGAAAGTCTTATATTTCAATGACCAACCGGCTTAAACGTATGGCTTTTGCAAAAAGAGCATATAAATTGGCCTTCGGAGTTCTGGAGGATTGTGGTATTCTCTGATGAGAGCAAATTTTGCATTTCCGGCATAAAAGGTCGTAAATTGATATTGGAGAAAATCTTGTACAGCGCTTCAAAAGAGCCTTCAGTACCAACGGCAAAGTACAGCGGCGGTGGAGTCATGTGGGGAGGGGGAGGTGCATGGCGAGCAACGGTTTTGGCAAGTTGGAGTATATCGAATCAATTATGAACAAATATGATTACCTTGATGTCCTAAGAACCAATTTAAAGGAAAGTACCACCAAACTCGGCTTAGGATCATCGTTTCGTTTCCAACACGACAACGATCTTAAGCACACCGTTGAGATCCTGAAGCTTTACCTCTTGTATAATGCCCCAAATCAAATGCGCGTGCCGCCGCAGTCATCTGATCTTGAATCCTATAGAAAATCTATGAGATTTGCTGGAACGTAAGGACTTTTTCTAGCAAGTGTACTTTTTGCAACAGTTTTTTCTCTCCATTTTTGATTCCATTTATTAGTTTTCAAATGTCAACTTTAAATATAATTTTTGTATTTTTTTTTAAAAAAAATTCCTTAAAAATGTTTATTATGTATTTTTTATAAATTGAAATACATATTTAAGAAATAGTAAAATCATTGCAACTCCCACCCACACGAAAATCTTATCTTCATGAGCAGATTATCTTTTTTGAATGCCTCTCATTGTTTTCGAATTGCTACCAATAATTTTTAGAGTAGTAAATATGTATAAATATATTTATATTGGTGGTTAGTTATAGTAGTACCACGAACGCATTCATGGCATCGTTTCTTGTTTGGGCGCTCCAAAGCGACCGATGAACTTTGCTTACATAATTGCTGTATCAGGGGTCTTCAAACTGTATTCCACGGAATCCTGATGTTCCTTGAAGCATACCCAAGGGTTCCAGAAGTTAAAATAAAAATTCGAAAAGAAAATTATAAATCTGTATATATGGGTTCCACACGTTTCACGAGAGAAAACTAAAAAATAAATTCGGTGTCGGACAGCCTTTTTTTTAGAAATTTACTGTAACTTTTATTATAATTTTACAAAATATTAAAACTTTTTTTTTCTTTATATGTATTATTTTGTTTGTGAATATTCTATTCATGATCTTGGGTTTCGCAAAATTATTTTATACCAGTTACTGCAATGTTTCGCAAAACTGAATGGAATGGAAGGAATTGAATTTAAACGACAGTGTTAAAAATTATACCATAAAGCAACTTTTTCCATTTGTAATATCAAAAAGACCCGCCTCTCGCCTACTATAGTAAACATTAAAAAAAAAGAAGCTTAACACCTGCAAAATTATATATCCCAGAGAAAACCAAGCATGAATGGATAAATCGTAAGGCTTTCCAATAAAGGAAAAGAAACAATTTTACGACGTAGTAATAGGTTCGATGATAAAGCCTAAATTTAAGCAGGAATGGCTCCTAAATTTAGGCTGCAAATTTGCAGAACACACAGAAGTCTATCTCACTGTTGTAAACATTTTAATGCTATTCTGAATAATGCATTTAAGTTTAAAATATTTATCAACATATGTGACTACTAAAATAAAACGTAGGAACAAATTAACACAGAATATGAAATGTGATCGCAGATATAGTTTCAATAGACCTACACTTCTACAGTTAGTGTAAAAAAATGCAAACACATAAACCAGTTTCTAAATATAATGCAAGGATAAATGACAACTGAAGGATTTAATGCTATAAATGAGCAAATTACATTAATATTATGCTTAATATTGTCAATAAAAGTGCTGCATTTTTTTAAAAATTGTCTTTACTTAAAGTAGCTATAACACGTTGATGTAATTTAAATACGAGGGCAATTCGGAAAGTAACCTCCGAATCGCTGTAAAAAACAAACTAGAACAGACGGGGGAAAATTTATTTACATATCAAAGGTGCAACTCCCCTCTATTTTTCAAGATAGTCTCCCCCATAATTCAAACGCTTGTTGTACCATTTTACCAATTCCTTCTGTATAAAAAGCGGCCGCCTACGATTTAAACCAATGCGTCACAGCGTTTTTGATTTCCTCTTGCTCAGCGAAATGCTGTCTTCCAAGCCACTTCTTCATTGCAGTAATTAGATGGCAATCGGATGAGATCAGCACTCACTACAGACAACGTTCCACTTCGTGATTCCTCATGGATGTTTGGTCTTCCATCCTTGAAAAAGTGTATCCGTTGACGCATTATGCCTTCACTCATAATATTTGGTCCGTATATGGCACACATTTTTTTGCTGCTGACATTTTTTTTTTTTGGCCCAAAGAAATCTTATCATTCGTCGCATCTCACATTTCGTGGGATTTTCTATGGCGGCACACATTTTGTCACGTTATAACTAGCACACTCTTGGCCCTACGACACTACTCATTCGTCGACTGGAAGCTTAATGAATCAGAGATTGCTCGTGCATTTGACTGAGTGTGCTCCGAACCGTACTGCCAGCGCTACGCCAAAACGGGTGTAGCGCTGGAAGTACGGTCTTCTTCTTAAAAGAAAAATCTTAAGGAAAATCTCTGGACCTATTCAAGAGAACAACGAGTGGAGAATTTTTTACAATCATGAAATTTACAGGAAATATGGCAAATATGACGGGACTGACATTGTGCGAACTATAAAAGCATCACGGATTAGGTGGCTGTGCCATCTGTACAGATATGCCGATGTTTTTCCTACCAAAAAAGTAACTTTTCCGAAAATTGGAGGGACGAGACGTAGAGGACGACCACCTACATGATGGTTAGACGATGCTGAAAAGGACCTTAAGCCAATTGGAATCAACCGATGGAAGGCCGTCATGATTGATAGGGTCAACTCAAGGAGGATCAGCAAGTCAGATTTGGCTGCTAAAGGCTTTTGAGCTTATAAAGAAGAAGAGAGGTAGAGAAAGATAGACAAAGAGAGTGAGGAACCGAGAAATAGAGAAAGAAAGGGAGATAGAGAAAAGAAAGAAAAACAGAAAGATAGAGAAAGAGAGAAAGAAAGGGAGATAGAGAAAAGAAAGAAAAAGTGAAAGATAGAGAAAGAGAGACAGAAAAATATATATATATAGAGAGAGAAAGAATATTTTTTTTTAAAAGATTGCATACATTTTGAAGGAAAAGTGTAATTTCTACCACTTCCTTTTTAACGTATGTGCCCTTTGACATCGCGTCTGGTACAAAAAAAACCCCACATTTCTTTTATTTTCTTTTTTAAAATAATGATAATTGTATAAATTTTTCTCTTAAAAATTGTAAATTAAAATTACTGATTCAGATTAAAACAGAAAATTATGAGAAATTTCTACAATGCTTCTATTTTAAATAAGAAGAAGAATAAAAAAAACTGTTTCCACAGGAATCAGGAAATGATATTAATTGCTCAAATTGCATCTATTTATAGCATTACTTGATCTAAAAATTTGTCACACAAAATGACACATGAAATGCAATTTCAATTCTATATAACTTAATATAAAACCAATGCCACTCTTCCTAAAATTAAATAAAATGGAATATACTTCAATTACTGATTTTTAATTTTTGCCATTTTTCGAGCATAAAATTTTTTTAATCCAAAAATAGCCTTAAAATTAGTAGGAAAAGTGAAGTAAATTTATTTTATTAATTCTAAAAGATGTATCATATTGCTCAAAATCTGCATAAAAGTGTTAAATATACATTGCTTCAAAATGTCAAGTTAACTTTGATTTTATAACTGACGTTTTCAGTGCTAAATTTTTAGTTACCTCATACTGATAGATGTTCACATTAAGGTATCCCATTACGTTCTAAACCATAATTTTAATAAATTACCCTTTTAAAAAACTAAAAAACACCCTTGTGTAGTTAATCGAACTAACTTAATCTTTTAGTCGCCAAATATGGAATTAGTCGCCAAATCTGCAAATGGGATCTGAAATTATTCGCCAAATCTGGAAATGAGAAATAGTTAATCTTGATGATCCTGATCAGGACAATGGAACAAAATTAAAAAATTATTCTATTTTCATCGGTCCTGGACAAGTGAGCAAAATTTCGAATTAATCTGACCTTTGAAAGTGGGTAAAAATATTGAGCTCAAAGATTCCTTTAGATACAAGTAAAGCTCATAAAAGGGTGTTAAAAAAAGGCGTATAAATGCATATATTTTTTGATATTTAGTGTTAACTGAATAAAAATATACATACAAAATTGTTTTCTGAGTATTATTAAAATAAAAAAATCTATTTAAATGCAATTTTTTTGGCAACAAATGAAGAAAAAATGACATATTTTCAAAACACTGTCCTTTCATAAAAATGTGACTATAATTATAATATTCAGCCTATATATACCGAATACTTCTCTATAGAGCTTAATTAGGATTTCTGAAAAAATGCACGGTATTTTCTGAGTAACTATCGCTTAAAATAAAAAACGTCTTTTGTTAAAATTTCCCTACTCTGATTTACTAATATACGAATATATCCACTTCTAAATCATATATTTCAAAAATCCTATTTCAGGCTCTGTACAGATGTTTTAGCTGTATACATATATAGGCAAAATACTATTATTGTAGAATCATTTTTCATAAAAGCAAAATCTTTGAAAAATATGCCACTTTTTAAAATTTTTTGGTAAAAAATTGCTTTTAACTTATTTTTTTACTGTATAGTATTCTTCAAACAATTTTATATGTATATTCAAATTCAAATGCACTAATTAACAAAAAAATATTCATTTATGTACTCTTTCAATACCTTTAAAAAACTTAAAAATGTTCCGAACGTAATCGGACACCTTAAAATAAATAAATTGTTAATTATAAGGAAAACAATAATATCTAACAATTTAAATAGTTATTTATTACAAAAAACACAATTTTTATTTTAAAGAAAAATTTAAATTACACATTGATAGACAGATGATTGATTTATTAAACAGATAAAAGACATTTAAACAATTAACAAATCCATGTTTTTTAAAATTTTTAAGTAAAACCAAACATAGCTTTTTATTCACGGCATTTTTAATTTTCTCATTTATAAAAAAACAGTATTTTTATTTAAAGTTATTACACTATTCCAAATTATTGCAAATAATTTTTTTTTTAAAAATTAAAATTTCTCAGGTTTATTTTATTATTTTTTTTTTGAAAGGTTAAATTTTAGAAAGTACAATAAGTTCAAAAAGGGAAATTATATTCGATTTAAAACAAAAGTTAAATTAAATAAAAGCAAAACCAATCGTGAAAATATCGTTTTGTAATAAAAAAATTGTTGCAGATGAGACGATTATATATAAAGCTCTCTTTACAAAAAAAACTTACATGAATGTAATATAAACCTTACCTCCAGTAAATAAGAAGAAATGGAATTTAAAACGAACCATGTCCTTATCAATCATCCACCATTTTTTTATAGTTTTCGATGTCTTACTAGTTTCTTGTTCAGAATTAACAGTATAAACCGACTTCGTCTTTAACTGCATTTTGAAATCACTACCCAAAATTAAATTTCTTTTAAAAAGAATAAATGAAAAATAATGGGTTCGATTCGAAGCAAATTATTGGAATGTTCTTCCACATGGTCCGATTCAAAATGAGAATTAAAAAAAAAGGATTCTTATACTCATATTTACACACCCTGATCTTACAAACAAATTTTTCCCGGTTAGGGAAAAAAAGCCTCATGTTCAAATGATATGAAGATAATATAAATGCTTATTGATGCTAAGCTTACATTGTCTATGATTTACAGTAAGTTATTACGACCCTAAGACAACTTTAAGAGCGGGTGTAAACTGCGTGAGGCTCCTATAAAAGGCAGTACATTGTTTTCGGATGCTTGTTGATTGGCGATAGGATTAGGAATCTCGTTGCTGAGAGGGGGAAAAAAAAGACAGATCAACACACACACACACATTTTTTTTTATAGCATTATTTTTTTCTGTCGCCCGCTGTTCTCTTATTTATCACCGACGGTTCGTAATTGATTATCTTTTGTTGTTATTGTTCATTTAAGGAATTATTTTGTAATTTATTCCGAATGATATTCATCGCTCTTTAAGATACTAGTGTTTTTAAGAAACGCTTGTGCATGTAAACTTAATACGTTTAGAGGATAATCTACTTATTTGGAAGAATGTCTGTGACGTTTTCCTTTTTTTCCCCCTTTTCCTTTTGAAAGATATTTCATGGTTATGTCGAAATATATTCAGAAAAAAAATCACTAATATTTATTAATATTCAGTTCAAGAACGTGTTGTTTTAACCACTATGTAGGATTTTGTTACAAAAGATTAGGTCACATCTTCCGTCTCTGACTGCAGTGCTAATACCTAAGCCTCGTTGCTAGTCGTCAATGAGGCATAAATAAATAAAAAAAAAAACACATGGATATCAGGTAACGAGAGAGAAGTGAAGTGAAAGAAATGTTAGAGAAGTACAGAGTGTGCTGAATAAGTATAAAGAGATGCGCGGAATAATAGCTTTTGTTGCTCCACATCACGCCAACCAGTAAAATAAGAGTTACGAAAAATGTTTCTATCAGAGCAAGCTTATTCTTTCGCATTGTGTGGATTACAATGGAAAAAAAAGTTAAGATAGTTGCTATATTCAGAACCCTGTCTGAGTTGAAAGTTTTGCACCATTGAATAAGTAACTTTTCTGACCCTGAATTTAAACTTATCAGGCTGAAAGCACTGAGAAAAAGTATAGGAATAAAAAACATTATTTTCCTCTACAATAAATTGGGATCCTTTTTGGTGTAATGATTAATATTATAGTTAATTAATGACAATGAGAACTTCATTTTTAATCTCCTTTTTAGAAGAAAAATTACCTTTTTTTTTTAGATTTTTCGATAATGGTTTTACTATAAAATTAAATATTGTTGCGGGTTCTCACGCCTTCTCCCCTTCCCCCCACTAACCCCTGTGGTTTCTTTATAACGTTATTTGATTTGAGAACTTCGCCTTGAGAAGGAACTGAGATATATACTAATAGACACTTCTATTCAAACGGATCTGAAGTGAGAATAACAGGAATTAACCAAAAGAATGATTTTAATTACATTTTACCCTTATGAAAATATTTTTATATCTATTTCAATGATTCATTTGTAGGTCTTCAGATCTTTGTTTTGGAATATTTTTAAATATTGATAGAAAAATTATATTCTGGTGAAACCTTCATTATCTTTTGCATAAACGTTATTACATTCAAATCGAAGCTAGTGAGTTTGTTTTTAATATTACACTCAGAAGTAACATAAGGGCTGCTGGTGACGGACCTCCTAAATTTGAACCACGGACAAGTGTGAAGAGGTCGATATCTCAGCTGACACCTTACACTCTAGACTTACAGACCATATAAGCGTGTGTGAAGACATTTGAATTTCGACATACGAAGGTTGATCAGAAAAAAAGGTTACAAGTAGAATAAAGAAATATTTATTAACAAAAGACAGAAAATACTAAAAGGAATTAAAAGGTATGCGTGCCTATCACATTTCGACATAATCATGAAGTCTATTTAGGCATTTATCAGAACTCAGAACCAACTTGTTTAACCCGTTTTAATAGAAATCGGGTCCCTGTTCATTGAGCCAGGTCTCGGCGGATGTTTTCACAGCACTGTCTTGGAATATCACAGCACATAAGCTGCACGTTACCATAGCTCAGTCCCAGTTCTGAGGAGATTTCACTCAGAGATACCCGTCGATCATTCTGAATCATTTCTTCAATTCGTGCCGTGTTGCGGTAAAGAACTTTTCTATGGTGAAGAACTTTGCCGGCCGCTCCCTGCCATATTGTGGTTTTCAACATCCTGTCTGCATGATTGAAACGAGTGACACCATTTCACTACATGTTGCCTTCTCATTGCTTCTTCACCCCGATTTGACTTCTTTGCCCATACAAATCAAATAACGGCTCGCACTTTCAAATGAGTTGATGATATAACACATTAGACGGAGGAAAAAGGCAGTCCCTGTTAGTCAAAAGACCTGAGCACCAGAGGTAGAGGACTGACTTAGCTCAATTGCCTGTAGGTATTTAGCTGGGTTAAGTGGAATGGCCTTCACACCTAGGGTGACCCTGCCAGGAGAATATTCTCCCGACGTACTTCGCCCATTCCACCCAGTGACACCCTCTCGCTACGATGAGGCAACCTACAGGACTAGAGGGGGGTCTCATCATCTTGTGATGTGTACTTTCAGAGGATTCCTCGCAATTAGATATTTTGGGTAATGAGGAGGTGGATGCCTTGGCGAAGGAGGGTGCCAATGTGGCTATGGCTACATTTAATTTCCTGGTCTATCTTGAGCTGCACTCACCCAGAAAACATATTGATAAAAAGACTTGTCTCCCCGGTTCATATTTGGTATCGAGCTGACTCCCCTGGAGGATCTCTTGCAATGAATTGCGACAGACGCACCCAGATGGCAATTTCCAGATTTTTCAGTGGACATTTAAGAAGCCTTACCTTCTAGGGTGGCCATAAAGCCCCTCCAATTTGTCCAAAATGTAGCATCGAGCAGGCTTCCCCGACTCATATTCTTGGATGCCTGGGTTTGTCCTACGATGACTTGCTAGGTCTTCCTATGCTAGTTTATGACATTTTGAGGGTGAATAAACTCATAGATCTTGTCCAGCAGAAGCTAGACAAGGAGATAAGTAACAACAACAATTTTCAAATGAGACTAATTTTCTAAGCTCTTGCAATTTCAACCGTCCTGAACCATCTGGGAACTTTCACTACCTATCGCAAATCAGATGTATGAAAAGTAGTGCCAATTGTCTCCAATCTGGGGAAAACAAAACTTCTCCAGAATATGTAGTTTTCAAATGCTGCAGCTTGTAACCTTTTTTTTTCCTGACCATCCCTCGTAATTAATTTACAGAGGAGTGAGTGAGTGGGTGTTTATTATAAAGTGGCACGAAGGCTATTGGCGGCGGACCTCGTAATTTTATACCTTAGTCAAGTTACGAAGATGATATGTGGGATAGAATTCTTTTCTCCAAACTACCACACCACACCTACAGGAGGACATAGAGCCTCGATAGATTTTACGTACTCAGCCCTTCTACACGGTGGGTCTTTATTGACACTGTGGCTTGAACTCATGACACACCAGCCATGAGTTGGTGACCATAAACAATAGGCTACCGTGGACACGATATTCTGAAGAGATGCTGCCTTATCCACAGATGTGAGTTTTACACTTTCCCCATGGACAAATAAAACATAAATATTCCTTTATTAAATTCTTTTGAAACAAACAAAACCAGGATGAATGAATATGCGCACGGAAATTGCCTTGAATGAGGGGAGGGGAACAAGCTCTCAGCCAATTGCACAAAATCAAAAGCTCTTTAACGGAGGAATGACACGGTAAACGGCCCGAGTATAAAAAACTGCTGACCGTGAAAACTTGCTCTCCTTTCTCTTTACCGTATGGCAACACTACACTCTGCACAGATCTTTCTTATGTGGGAGGGGGATTATTTTCTAAGGTAATACTTCTCAAACTTTCAATATTTGCATCCCAATATGCAATCATGATTTTCATCACACCCCCCTCCTCCATACTATAACAATGTATTAAATTCTATAATACTATACTTCGCCGCTAAAGCTACAATACGACTGAAACCTCTTAAGGCTGGGCGTATTGTACAAGGCGTATTATTACCGGCGTTTGTAAACGTCTTGCTCAACCAAAGCATTGATTGCCCGGACGTATATATACGTCTTTCCAAAGTACGATATTTTCTGCGCACTGCTATCCATAAAATTATTCCGAAGGCTGGGGAAGGCTTGACAGTGTTTGTGAAGGATTTTTTTATTTGGATATTTTACAGGAAAATGATTCTAAAAACTTAATTCAATTTAAATGTTGTTGTTGTTCCTATTGTTACCTGATTGGCATATGCCAGATCGAGGCTGATGAAATTCATCAGGGCAAAGGGTTAGATTGTAAGTCTGTCGTTGGCCGTAGCCTTGAGCACCATACAGGTAACAGTACGTTTTGGCTCGGTTCCACCCCAATTTTGAGGGAGAATACCCTAGGGGTGGTCAGGAACCTCCTACCTTTCTTCCCCTTCCACCAATCTCAAAAGAGGACATGCGGCTCGATGGCTATTTAGAGTACCCCTCATGCCGCTAAAGCACTATACATTTACAAACATCCATGCCATCTCCGGGATTCAAACTCAGGCCCAGTGGCGTAACGTACACCCCCGTTTTTCGGGGGGCCCAGGGACTCTAGGGGGCCCAAAGCTTGACTAAAGCAAAGTAAGTATTTGGGCTTGGGGCTCAAAACCTGACTTTGCAGGTGGGGCCCTAATATTCTCCGTTACGCCACTGCTCGCGCCCTTCGGGGCAGCAGTCAGCGTTGCTGACCATTATACTGGATGGAGAATGGAGAACACGTAATTTCATGCATCATTTGACCGTCGCGAATTTACCCCATTCAGAAGAAAAAGAAACAAACAAAGCGAAACTTTTCTGCAGAAATCTTTTGCTAGACACATTTTTTTCTCTCAAAATGTATGTAACACTTATCATGTTACTACGGAATGATCTAATATTAACTTATGAAAAAATATTCGACTTATTTTCTATTCAGTTGAAAAACAATGGTATTAATAATTGCAAGTATCTCAAAAATAATAACAGAATAATGAAGGTCATTCTAATCCTTTTCCTAAGATGCTGAGGCTAACTCGCTTCAAATTCATCCTCAATTGCTTAGAGTTCACGCGAATAGCTGATTTGCACTCAAAATTGAACGTAAATAAGTCTGAAAAAATTAACAACACAAATCTTGCTCAAGTCAAGTAAGTAACGCAACTACTTTTCTTATTTCTTCGAAAAAATCACCGACAAAAACCTACTATTGTTGAATAACGGTGTTGTATATTTATGATAACGCTAAGTACATCGAAGGAAATTTCTACGACAGCGGGCAAATTTTGGAATATCTGGTGCATAAAGATTTCCCCTAATTTGATATGTTGATAGAAAAAGGTAAAAATAAAATCTTTTGTTCAGACAGTGAACTTGGGTAAAAAAGGTACCCCAAATGATTTATCGAGTTTAAGAACTCTGTGTTTCACCTAATATTATTCACGGAACAATAAATGCTATATAAAAGGAATGAAATATTCAAATTTTAGCTAAAGAACAATAAATGTTGCTATAGGATCATTTTATGCGATTGTCTCTTTTTAGCCCCCTAGGAAGTCTAATTTATGTATTAGCAGTTTGTGTTGGATAATACAAATGTAATAAGGGAAATTAAATAAAGTGGGGGCCGTGGGTAGCCTAGTAGTAAGAGCATCGGACTCCAGACTGGAAGGCCTGGGTTCGATGCCCGACGCCACCAAATACTCGCCGAGTACAAACGCAGAACGTGTTCGTTAAATCAGGGGGTCCGAATGGTATCGCCATCTGTCGTGTTGTATGAGCAAAATCGTACTGTCACCTTCTTGGGGTTTCAAAGCTAAGGCTAACGACAAGCGTAAAATTCTAGCCCTTACCCGCGATGAATTTCGTGGACCTCGATCTGATGTTACTGTCGATCAGGTGGCATAAGCAACAACACAACAACAAATAAAGTGGACTATATATATACATAATTTAGTAAAATTCAGTAATTATAGTTTATTTGCACAAAAATCCATGTTCAAAGAAAGCAAGTGGAGGGGGGGGGGTTCCCTTGTGGTACAGAAATAATGACTTAGATTTCTTAGGAGCGACAAGAACTCCTTCCACTCCTGACACTACAGATTGATTCAAAAATAATGTGACCAATTTTAGAGTATCACAGTAGAGTTTCATTGAATTATATATACTATTTAAATAAAATTTTCATGATGGTTTCCTTTAGCATTGTACATTTTATGTAAACCTTTAGGCCACGCCAAAAGAGCTTTTTCATCCATTTTTGGGAGTATTTTTCCAACTTTTTCTTTGAAGCCTTTGGCGTGTTATTACTTTACATCTATTTAATTGTTTTTTTAAGTATCCTCAAAAAATAATCACAAAGAACATAATCAAAGGATGATAGCAACTATTTCACAAGAGGAAGAATATTTATATTTTTATCTTTCAGTCCTTTTATAGTTGATTTTGCAGAATCTTGGTGAACAACAAAGTTTACTTGAGGATAAAGATTTTTTTGATCATGCGCTTCATAACTTAATTCTGATAGTATTTATCATCGATTTTAGCCTTTAGTTCTTCTCTACAAGAAATGGGTTTTTTTAAGCCTTGAAAATACATTCCCATCCATATCATAACACCTGATGGCCAATTTGCTTTTTGTAAAAGTTTCGTCTTTGCGACGCTTTTCGCGTGAAGTATATCGTATCCTTGTTTTACCAGATATGGATTGACAGGTGAAATAATGCTTCATCAGAGGTTATCCATGTTTTGTATCTACCTTTGTTTGACATTAAATACAAAAGACAAGAACGTTTCCTTCATTTTTCTACAGACAGGTTTATTCACTTGTTTATAGCCAATTTTCTTTATCTGACGACAAATTGCGATACCTGTAGATTCCTTGCTCAAGTTCTTTGACGCAGAGAGTTTTCTACAGCGATAAGTCTTTTTTTCTTTTTCCCCAAGGATTTACTTTCGTCCACATTTTTTTCCCTGGAGCTTTTGATTACAAGTCAAATGTTAGTACTTTTCAAAGTTCAGATAGTAATTCATTAAAAAAATGTCTTTTCTGAGTTTTAAATCCTTTATTTATAACAGAATATGAGCAAACATCCTTCAAAACTTTAAAATTTCGTTCCGGGTTTGAGAACCTAATTTTGGAGCCAAAATTTACTCCCACTAATAAAAATAGTACTGTTGGTGATTTAAACGATTCATTTTTTAAAAACAAAATTGGTAATAAGTGATTAAAGTTCACATAAATAGTTATAAGCTCTTAAAATTTGTCTCACTAATTATGAATCAACCCGTAGTTCAGATCTACCCACAAGGATTATGATCTCGTCATGGAGGAACAATAACCGACTGATACACATGAAGCGCAAAGTTTCATCAGGGTGAATTTTTTCAAATATAGGTTTTCATCGTAACATGGCTATGCGATCATGTGTGTTATTTTTGGTTTGATAATAATTATAAGTATTGTTATGATTCTACGAGTATGTCATTCTATTTGAAAACATGACTTCTACTAACTGGAATGACCGTTTATCATTTTTTGTTAACACATGACACAATATGCCCCTTCACACGACATAGAATCAGAACAAATTTCTTCAGCCATCTTTTTTCAACCCCAACTTCATTCTTCCGCAATTCCATCGTTTTCCCGCTCAAAAATATTCCTTCATACAGCGCCCTCTCTTGATCAATCATCTGATCCCTACATGATAATTCCTTACAAGTTATAACAATGCAAAATCGCAGAAGTTTATTCTGAATTATTGACAATGATAGCACATTAAAGTGGGTATTATCGTAATTGTGGAAGAGGGAAAAAAGTTTGAATTGTGGTTCATTTTCCCCGTTTGAATATTCCAAGTCAAAGGCTTTTAAGTTTACAGGTTGTCATCTCGATTCAGGAGGAAAAATGAATCCCTTATCTTCAATTTTATTGACAGATTTTAGTTAGGTTCTTTTATTATAACTGTAAGTAATGAAATATTATTAATTTATAACATCGCGCATTTTATTTCATATATTCTATTTCTTGAAGTTTTATGCAAATATATTAAAACTGAAGTGAACTGCTTCTTCTGGTTTTCCGAAGTAAGATTCTACTTTAAAGGGATCGAAAGGAGGTATTAAATCCGCTGAGAGGAAGATGGTGTGTTGGGCGTGGATGTTGCTATTAATTTATAGTCGTTATCACCGATTTGAATAATTAGAATATTTCACGTATGGATTAAAATCAGTGCTTCTCAAACTTTGACGATTGGCGACCCAATTTTCAATCATAATCTTTATCGCCCCCCCCCTTGTATAATAATAGTGTATTGAATGCAATAATAATGCACTTGGGTGCTAAAGCTACAATACGATTTTAATTATAAACCGTACAAATTAACAAGATAAGTATTAAATTTTGTAGTAATATATATTTTAAGCAAATTACTTTTAATCAATAGGTTTATTATATGTTATTTTTCCTTTTTCTAACTTTTAAATTGGAACAGATTGCAAAATGATATTTATTTAAGAGAGAGAGAGAGAGAGAGATTTATTTCTCCTCCATCTATTTCTAAAAGTACAAATGTTATTTGAAAAGTAGTCTGTTCTATGTTGCTCTCTATCATATCCATCACATTTGACATTCTCGCGAACGTCTACGTGAGTATGGATAACATCTCGGACTTCTGCGCATGCCATGTAAAAATGCTGTACCTTGTACAATTCCAATAAGTCTTGGTCTAGTCGATACTTCTATAGCTACCGAATCTATCTTTAATAAATATTTTATAATTTGTGCGTTAGTTGTAATTCACAGTATTAAGTATTTTCAGTAGTAGATTAAAGCAAAATCATTGGTATATTTTTAAGTCATAAGCGAACATTTGTGAGCAAACACGTAAGTTTTTACAAATTTATTTTTCAAAATTTCATTTCCTTCATTTTATGGATTGTTATGTTTGCAAAAACTCTGTAAAATTTTATAGCTATATATGCAGTGGATTTTATGCAATGTATACCTAAACGTAAGGACATGCCTTGAAAATAAAAAAAAAATAGTTATTGATTAGTTATTGCTCATACAAATTGATTTGTAATTTAAAATGGAATTTTTTTACATTGACAGGTATATAAATATACAGATAATTCAACGAAAAAATTTTACTTCCGTTGTTTTTAATTTAAGTGAGTGAGAACCATTTAAATGTGGTGCAAAAAAAAGTTCATTTTTCCTTGTCACAGACGTCCCAGTTACTTTAAAAATGTTTTAGCCCGGTAGCAAGCGCGCACCCCATACTAACGTTAAAGGTCGCGCAGGGTGATTGAGTCATCCTAATCCTTTTTTTATAATTATTTTTATTGTACACGATAAATGTCACAATTCCAGTAAATAATTTAACTAAGAGAAAATATATGCACTTACCTACTTTCAAGGAGCTTTCAATTTTTCTTTGATAATTTGAGAAAAAGTCCAATAAAACTGAACTAAAATGTTTCAAATGTGCGTGACTTTAATAAAGGATACAAATCATAGACACTTTTCACTAACATTACAGGAATGTTTTTTGCAAGCAAAACTGTCATATTTTATTCACGTTATTGCAGTTTTGCTATCCTTTGCTGATCGACAAATATCCTGTTGAACCTTTCCTTGCTTGCGTCTTTTTGACAAGGTGAAGTTTGTCTTGCGGTTCACTTGTAGCTTCATATTTTCTTGATGGAGTTCTTCAAGTAGTAATTGAAATTTTTCCTTTCGTGTCATGTTTATCGCTTTTTTCAAATTCACTTTCAATATCATGACTAATACGCATTATTTCAGCTGGTTTTTCCCTTGCTTGATCAGTTTCAAGTTCCGTCAATAGAGATCACAGATGCCCATTTCTATTTTTATATTTTGCTCATTTGTATTTATAAACGATAATAAGTCGTACAACACGGCAATCAAAACCATTAAGTTGTTCATAGGGGGAAAATGTTGCATGTTCATAGAAAATATTTTGTAACAAAAGTGGTCACGCGGGGAACTCCGTTAAATCAAGTACCTTAATATTGTAAAAAAACGTTTACTACTCCCAAAAAAAGAGAGAGACATGTGACAAATGCATTTTAGTTCCCATTAAGACCGTCATATAAGAGGATACTGTCAAGTGGTCATTGGTAACAAATAAACAGTTTTCCCAGAATTAACGATTTCATAAGCCTTGGGTGACTCTGCATCTCAAGTTACCGCTCCCGGGTGAAAAGTGTATTTATTCAATATAAAAATATGGCTGTTAGTTCTAAGAAAGAATAGTGTAAAATGTTTTTCATTACGATTTACATGTTTCAGAATATTCAAAAATAAATATTGGCCAAATATATAATCGTTCAAAACGTTCTCTGTGCTTTTTCAAAAATCATAAAACTCTTTCACATGGTAAAAAGCGCAACAGAAACACATTATTTACAACTTCCCTAAGAGAAATTAAATTCGAAGGTTAAACAGATGATCACAGCAAATATATTTTGCCTCTTTGGTGAAAAGTGAATTAAGTCTTCCTTTTTTTATACAGCTCACATATAGTATTCCAATAATAATAACAGTGATGAATTTTTTACCTTCCAAGAATTTTTCTCTTGGTCTAGGTTTTATATTTGAAAAATTAATATATTTAAGGTTTAAAACGAAAACGTAATAAAAAAAAAAATCTTTCATCGTGGGATTACAGCAAATGGAACAAAGTATTTTTTAAAATTTAGTTATAGAGCAGAACGTCGTTTATCCGAATCAATTGGGACCGGATACCGTTCGGATACGTGATTGTTCGGATAACCGAAAACCGAATGCGATCCATGCAGTATATGAATCCAGACACGAAACGAATATTGAAAATCATCACATGCGGGAAATGGGCTTGAAGAAAAAGCAAAATAGGTGCAAAATATCGCAATTTTACCTTTAGTGTGTGGTGGCGGGGTCCTACCTGGGACCCCGCTCACTCTGTCCGGCGCGTCTCTAAGTGTGGGAGGAAACATATCATCACCAACAAATGCCATAATAACAAATATATTTATTCAAGTCTGACAGACACTTAAACACAATCGCCAGTTTAACTATAAGAAGAAACCTAGGAGTGATTCCCAAAACGTTGATTAATTCTAATACTCAATTCTAAGTAAACCCGACTACCAGAATGGACAAGGAGAACTATCACTGACTGACCTCAGGTCGGTACTGAATCTACTATATTTAATCTGATAATTTAATTTTATAATTTATACCTTTTAAACGCGCGCTAAATTCGGGAAGTAATTCTCCGCTATTACTTACGTGACAGCTTGGCGGCTCCTTCTCTCTACATTTACAATACCTAGACTTTTTATAGTCAGAACTAATTAACATATATCTATCTCGTGTTTTTCCTGAAAAGGCTGTGAAATAGTATAAATGCTAGCCCCAAAGTTTCCCAAGAGGATTAGTTCGGAAATCTCGCGAATAGCCCCGTCACAAGTGTAGAAAAATAATCAATTATTTTTCGCTGTACCATTGTACACCTTCGTTTTTTCGCTGTAATATCTCTTATTCTCTTGAGCAGCAGTAATCGAGTAGGACAACAGTCTGATTGTTGTTCGTGCCACTCCATAGCTGTCTCTAACGCAGTAAAAGCGTCAGCATTTGATGGACACTTGCTACTTCCATTGTTGTTGTTGTCCTCGTCTTCATCAGTTTCGTCGTCAGGGTCGGATTCTTCTTGCACGGAAGTCACAATATCGTCATCATTTAGCATTTGAAATCCAGTCTTCTGCATCGCATGCCATCTTGGTTTCTACATCAACAAAACTCAATAAAAGAGCACGTATACACCCTTCACTTGGAAGCAAACTGACCTAATATTCCACGCAGATGTTTACCAAATCACACAACTGAAATTCCCCAAATATCCCTCATCTTAGATTTTCCTTTCACTTTTGGAATCACGCGAAACTACTGTTGAGCATTGTACTGTCCGAAAACGTATCCGGACCAAAGTCTGGATATTTGACGCTCCGGATAGTAAACGTTTGGATAAACGACATTCTACTGTAGTATCAAAGATATAGCGGATGAGCATTTTGAAGGGGAAGGTAATATCGCCAGATGATATATATAAACTATATCAGTGTAAATGTGTATTTTTTTGTGATGTCAAAAAATATTTTGTTTTATTTCATGCCAGTAAATGAATTTTATTAAACCTTTTATTTTCCATATGCTCACCCCCCCCCCTGTAGGGAGGGAGGAGCATATGGAAAGCTACGGGGGAGCATATTCGCCCCACAGTTTGAGAAACGCTGATTTAGATTAAGAAGTAGGTGTAAAATTGTAGCATCTTCTCGCCCACTGGATTTGGGATTCACTGTGATCTAGAATATGCAATCCAGAATATTTTATGAAAACTGAGATAGTTTTAAAAACACAGCACAAAGCATCTACTTAAAAAAATAATTTTGGTAATAAAGTATTTAAAAAACGTTTCAGACTTATTCATTCCTACCAATTAATCCGCCTTATTACAAATTTAAATTTTAAAAAATTCCTCAAAATAGGACTGGATAGAGTGAGGGTAAATAAGATAAAATAAAGAGGTATAAGAATGAAATATTTACATTGACGTTATAAAAGAAACATAATTTTATACTGTCATTTCGACTGACGCAATAAAAGGTTCTCGAAAGATTTGTGAACCTGTCTTTCATTTTTTCACTGTTAGAGACAAGGTAGTTATAATAATTCACCACTAATATGTACTAATGCACCAAACTTATCTAACCGCATAAAACAAATGTACTATTACACGCAAGGTCATGCGTAATCTTTATTCTATAACGGATAATGTAGTATGCGGATAACCTATTTCTGTATAGCACAGAGAGAAGAATAGTTTTCTTATTCAAAACAGAGTTATATATATGGAAACTACATTTTTTCACACATTACATCATTTTCCTCACAGTTAGTGATAAAAATATAAAAAGAAGAAAAGGGTACATCTTCTAAATTAGGAAATTAAGAATAAAAGCTCTGGATGAAGCTAGATTTTAGTGTTTATTCTATTAACGCGAAATGCATAATATAAATTAATATTAGTTAATATGGAATAAAAATTAAAATAGATTTGTTACAAATATTTTCCAGAAAAAATTTTTGTATTTCAGAGGGCTCTAGAAAGCGTCTCATCAGTCCAAATGAGATTAAATTTGAACTACAGATAGATAATTCAAATACAGTAGAACGTCGTTTATCCGAACGTTTATTATCCGAAGCGTTAAATATCCGAACCAAAGTCCGGATACGTTTTGGAACAGTGCAATGCTCACCTGTTGTTTCGCGTGAGGCCAAAAGTGACGAGAAAACACAAGGTGATGGATATTTGGAGAATTTCAATTGTGTGATTTGGTAAACATCTGCGCGGTATATTAGGTCAGTTTGTTTCCAAGTGAGGAGGTGTACACGTGCTATTTTGTTGAGTTTTGTTGATGTAAGAACCTGGATGGCATGCGATGCAGAAAACTATGGATTTCAAATGCTAAATGATGACGAGATTGTAGCTTCCGTGCAAGAAGAATCCGACCCTGTCTACGATGAAACGCATGAAGACGAGGACAACCATGACGAAAGTAGCAAGGGTCCATGAAATGCTGAGCGCTTTATGCGTTAGAGACAGCTTTGGAGTGGTACGAACAACAATCAGAGAGCTGTCCTACTTAACTACTGCTGTTAAAGAGAATCAGAGACCTTGCAGTGAAAAAACAAAGGTGTACAATGGTACAGCGAAAAATAAGTGATTATTTTCCACAATCAAGGTAAAATTACGACATTTGCACCTATTTGGCTATTTATAGGAAACAAGCAAATGTTTTTCCTTGGGGATGGCATATATCGAAATAACTGTCCCGGATGCTTGTTGGAGCTCCGGTAGTATGTGGGCTATTGGTTTGGTGCAGTTTTTCCGAACTTCTTTGGACAGCACTCGTCCGTTTCTTAGTTTCGGGGGTCTTCCGGGTCAAAGCACATTCCGACAATCACCACTCACCTTCCACTTGTTAATCACAAAACCCACTATCGATTTTGGAATGTTTAAGTCACTAGATATGTCCTTAAGGATTAGGTATTTTTATGATATTCAACAAGTGCGCCCTTCTTGTAGTCAGAGAGCTCTGAATTTCGTGGCATCTTACATGCAACTAACGTCAATGATCAATGTTGTTTCCTACACGATGGAAGAGGCGTGGCGTAGATCAGAGCTGCAAATATCCTCATTTGCATGGGTGTCCAAATACTTATTGGCAGATAGTATACTTATATACATACTAGCCGTTATCTGCCCGCGTCGCTTGATGTTTCATAATGTTGTATGAGTATATACTGTAAAAAATTATTGATATCGAAGTCCTAGAATTAAGCGTTGTTCGATTATATAGAAAAACATTCACCTTATGATTTCAAAAGAACAGGAATTTCGAATAATAATTTTTACAATTGAAGTAGAATTATCTTTTACGCCTCCGTAACCTCCACCCCTAAAATGGATTTCCGCAAAACCCATTTTTAGAGGATTTCATTTCAGCAAAAGAAACATGCATACCAAATTTCATTATTGTAGCTCTAGTAGTTCGAAAAAGGGATTTTTTTTATCAATAAGCTCCAATAACTCCCCCTCCCCCCATAGAAGAGAATTTAATCCCTTCTTTGTGGATCTCTATTCAACAAAATAAAAAATGCTTAACAAATTTCAAGTATGTGCGTCTAACAGTTTGAAAACAGAAATTTTTACCTATTACACATGCTCCTTAACTCCTCTCAACCCCCTTTTGGGGAACGATTTTCGCGAAACCCGTTCTCAGAGCAACTCTAGTCCATGAAAGGAACATGTCTACTAAATTTCAAGTCTGTAGGTCTAATATTTCGAATTCAGGAATATATTTATTGCCAACGTTCCTTACCCCTTGAACCCCATTTAGGGATTGATTTTTGTAAAATCTCTTTTGTAGTGGATCTTTACCTCATAAAAAAGAGCCTGGCTGCCAAATTTCAAGTCTGTAAGTATAATAGTTCAAAAACGGAAATATTTATCTATAACGTCACTTAACTCCTCGCACCCCTCCCCCTTGGCGGTCGATTTTTACAAAATCCGTTCTAAGCGGATTTATACTCCTCCAAAACCCGTCATGTAGTAGATCTTTACTGCATGAAAAGAACCTGTCTACCAAATTTCAAGTTTGTAATTCTCATAGCTCAAAACCAGGAACATTTATATATCTAACACCTCATCCCTTGCACCCCCTTGAGAATCGATTTTCCCAAAACTCTTTTTGTAGTGAATCTCTATTCAATAAAAGGAACATGCCTGTTAAATTTCACGTCTTTATGTCTTATAGCTCAAAAACGTTAATATAATTTTCTGCAACATCCTTTACCCCCTCGGCCTCCCCCTTCTACAGGTTGATTTTTGCAAACTTTTTTTGTAGAGGATGTTTACTTCATTAAAGATATCCGCTTACCAAATGGCAAGACTCTACGTCTAATAGTTTAAAAGTGGGAATAATTATCTGTAACACCTCTTAATCACCTGAAACGCCACTTAGTAGTAGATTTTCGTAGAAAATCTACTACTAAGTGGCGTTTCAGAAAGAAAATTTTGTAGCAGATATCTACTCAATGAAAGAAATCCTTTGATCAAATTTCAAGACGTGAAAAAACATAAAAATGGATGCCCTTTAATTAACGCCATTTAATTCCCTGTAACGCCCCTTGAGGGTCTATTTTCGCCAAAATTACTTTCTAGCGGATTTCTACTCCATGAAAGGTATCAGCTTACCAAGACTGTACGTCTAATAGTTTAAAAGTGAGAATAATTATCATTTACTCCCCTTAATCCCCCCGCAACACCACCTAGTAGTCGATTTTCGTAGAAATCATTTTGTAGGGAATCTCTACTTCATGTAATGAATCTGCTTACTAAATTTCAAGACTGTACGTCTAATAGTTTGAAAACGGAAATATGTATCTCTAACGCCTTTTAATCTTTCATAGGGTCCCTTGGGAGTTAATTTTTGCAAAATCCGTGTTTAGTGAATCTCTACTCCATTGAAAGGCGTAAGTTTAATTGTTCCGGAGATATCGTGATGAGTGATTGAGTCGCTTTTCTCATTTATATATATAAATATGCTCATTTTAATACACTTGAGAATTTAGAATATATCATTACAATATCACAAACATTTTAAACAATGTTTGCATTAAAAATTTTTCACAACCCTCTCTCTCGTAAGTATGAAGTGGTGTTATCTAAATAAAATCAATTTTTAATGTGAACTTTCAGCAGATAACAATAAGCTGAAATTATTCTTTTTGGAAGAAGTTGATTTATTCTCGAATAACAAAATGCAGAAAAAGGAGAAATGAAGTTCGGAATAAAACCGTAGAACACACACATTTGAATAAAAAGAGGGAAAACGCACATTTCCATTACGTAACAAAACAATACTACTCAGCTTACATCAGAACTAAGTTGGAATCGTAGTTTATTTTTTAGTAAACAATTGATATTAAATTTTCTTGAAAAGATATTGCTCTAAAAAGGCATTTTCTCCTAGGTATAAATCCTTTTCTATCGTTGTTTTGTTGAGTAGTTTACTGCTGGTAAGTCAGATCGTAACCTAATGGAAAAACTCTCATTTAAAAACAGGTTCTATGAAAATTCTAAGTCTTTTACTGAATTCAAAATAGGAATCAAGTACTTTTATTTATCTAAAACTTGCAAAAAGATTATTTTTTTTTTGCAATAATTCATAAAAGCATAAGAATTTTTTAGTTTCTATGAAAGAAAATTAATCCAAGTTAATTATATTGTATTAATATAATAATGATGTTATATTTAATAAAATCATATAGTAAAATTATATTTAACTAATTAAATTAACTTTTTAGCTATAGTGGTTGCATAGAGGGGAAGAGTTTGTAATGCCTGTCGGTTCCTGCTTCCCTCTGAAATCCCTTGTCTACCCTCAGACCCGGCTAGGTGTGTGGGAGAAACTGAATAATCAGCAGACATGATTCCCACTAATTATTTTATTGTCACCAAAATATCAAGCAGACACAATAACAATCTAATTAAGATAACAGATCGGATAGTAGAGCGCGGAGGTGAGACTCAATAGCCTGGGGATAATAATGCGGACCCTCAACTAATTCCGCAATAGCTTAAACGCGCTCAATATAAACTACGTCACACACTAATAAGCTACCTTCTATTTAAATAAGGATCACGATACCTGTACTTTTATGAAGTCAAGTCCTACACTTGAACTTTGAAGGCGATCCTTATCTGGATTTAATCACCGTCGATTGATGCATTCTCAGTAATCTTCCATTGACAAACTCCAAATGCACTTAATCATTTCACGATCCTTCACTCTCCAACTAACTCGCCAACTAATTCCTCAAACTCGCGAATATAGAATTTATATAATACTAGCTGCATGGCCCGGCGTTGCACGGGCTTCTTCAAGTGTATAGATATTTTTGCCTCTTAACATTTCCCCTTCCCGTATCGGTGCAAGCACTCCTCGTGATGTGTTTGTGACTTTCATATTAATATATCATTAAAATACCCTATTTTAAACTCTTCGCTTCAATGGATGAGTGTATTTCACGTGAGAATATCCCAGCGTTGCACGGGCTCTTACCGAGTACATCACTTTACCCCCCCCCCCCCATGGAAACTTCCCCTTTCTCTCTCGACGCCAGTACTTCTAGGAGAGGGATTTCTATATTTATGTCATTAAAATACCTTTTTTTCGAAATGTCTTCCTCTTTTCCTTGTTAGGAATATTTATTTTTCCTCGTTTAATCGGTGTTGTAGGGTTTTTTTTTTTTTGAGAATATGAAACTCTTTTTCTCTTCTCTAGGATAAGATCAAATTTCTATTTTTGATTAATAATTTACAAAATTAATCGTATTTTATCCAATGAAAAGCAGCCATTGTACGATTTTTAAAATAATTTAGTAGTGAATTATTAAAAACATTACTGTGTTTTAGTTTTTTAAAAAATATATTAATTTACATCCATATATAGCTGCATGGTCCGGCGTTTCACGGGATTTTTCTAGTGTATAAACTGTTCTTGTTATTCTGTTTCTCACATACACAATTAATATGTTTGCCTACGTACTCTCCGAAAGTTGTCTTTCCGCGCATGCAACATAAGCCTTCAAATTCTTGAATTCTGTGGTAGGCGCTTACCACCATTAATTATTATTAGTAGGGGGTGATATTGAGCGTTATTTTAGTTATATTTTTACGGTTAACCGAAACGAAAAACTGCCTTTTTTAAAAAAACAGTTTATGTATAAAAAATGTCAAAAGATAAGAAATTTACAAAAATTTGTGAATTTTTAAAGATGTTATTCAATATTCCGTTTCAATTTAAATTGCATGCATTGAAAAAGGTAAAAAATTTACCAATATGCTTAAAAAACAGTTTTATCTCTTTTCGGAATTTAAATTTAAAAAAAAACCCATAGATATTTGCGTTTTAGAAATTGTGTTTTTAATTAAAAGAAACATCTCAAATGAATCACATATCAAAACCATTTATTTTTCAATCAAAGTGAAGGAATCAGTCAATAAAATTCCAGTAAGTCTGAAAACTGGATTTTTACGACAACATATGTAATTGTAAAACTATGATTTCAAGGATATATTTCACGTTAATCACATGTTAAAAGCTTTTTTTTAGTCTGTGAATGAATTAAATTAAAAAAAAGCTAAGTCATAAAATTTCTGTTTGCCTTAAATCAATTTTAGTGCCAAATTATGTCATTGTGTCATATGTTATGGCTGCATGTCCCGACGCTGCACGGGCTGTTTTGAATGTATAACTTTTTGCCAATGGAAATTTCCTCTTCCCCTTTCGATATCATTACTTCCTCGTCTATGTGTGATTTCCATATTTTGTCATTAAAATTCCCTTTTTCACAATTTCTTCCAAATCCCCCCCCCCCGTTCGGACGAGTCTGTTTTCCCTCCATTTAGCCCGGCGTTGCACGGGATTTTTCCAGGAGTATAACTTTATCCCAATGGAAACTTCCTTTTTCCTTCTCGATGCCAGCACTTCTGGGTGAGAGTGTATGCATGATGTGAGGGATTTCTATATTATGTCATTAAAATTATCTCTTTTCCGAAATGTCTTCAGTTTCTTTTCCTTTACAGACAGATTTCTTTTCCCTCAGCTTTTAGCCCTGCTTTTACACAGGCTTTTTCCTGTATAAAACTCTTTTTCAGTCTTTTTTTCCTCAGTGATAAAATCTTTCTTTATATTTCTATTTTTGATTCCTGATTTAGAAAACTATTCTAGTTTTATCCACAAGAAAAAAACAATACACTATTTTATTATTAAAAAATTAATTCTGTAATGAATATTAAAGAGCAATTGTGACTGCTTTTTTTAATTAGTTATATCAATTTTTGTTAAATATTGAATGAAAAAAAATCTTACCGTTATCTATTAAAAAGACTGCTTTTTTCTGTATGTTTAATTATTCTATTAAAAATATGTAACTATAGAAAAATATGGGAGAGAAAACCAGGGCATTTTTGTTTGCATTCATTGCATAAAAAAGATTCAAAATATAATAATAGTATTTGATGAAAAAAATTCGGCATTTTCTTTTATTCTTAAAGTTTTCACTTTAAATTGCTTTTTTAGAAATAAAGTGAACTATCAGTTGTAATTAGCAGAAATATGTCCTTTCTGCACATGCTCCATAAGCCCTCAAACCGGTCAGTTCTGTCGTACGTTTTAACAATTAATTATTAATGGCATTCGGTGATTTTAGCAATTTTTTTCGTTCAATTTTATGGCTCCTTGAAATGGAAAATTGCTTTTTTAAAAATATTTTATGTGGAAAAAAGCATAAAAATAAAAACAATTTTCGAAAAATTACGATTTTTTCTAAATTTTTAGAATAACTTTTACAATATATTATCTCAGTCTAATTTAGCATCGTCTAGAAATATATATACATTTTCCCAATCTACTTTAAAAAATAGTCATAACTTTCTTTTTTTTTAAAATTTAAATCCAAGAAATGCAGAGAAATTTGTAAAAAAATGTAAAACATCTTAGAATTTGGGATTTTAATAATGCATTTCAAGTTAGTCATAATTTAAAAGCATGTGTGGCGAATGGAAAGTACTATGCGAAAGTAGCTTGGTAGTTTTAAAAGCTGCTGAGTTGAGAATGAGACAAGCTCACCCCCCCCCCCTTCCGAAGATGAGGCTCAGGCCTATGCCTTAAGACTACTTTTAGCAACCACAAAAGTCAGCAGTCCACCGTAGAAGGACATGCTCTGGATTTGGAAGGATTCGAAGGAAATCATGCATAATGAGCTTTTGCCAACAAGAAGATAAATTCAGAGAAATATTTTTCGCAGTCAGACGAATTAAAGACAGAAATTGATAAAAGAAAAAAACGTCCAGAAATAGTGAATCGGAAGATCGTTGTGTTTCATCAGAACAATGCGCGGTTTTCATGCGAGTTTGATAACTCGACATAAAATTTGAGTTGTGTAGAGGTGTTCTATCTCATCCACCATGTTCATCAGACTCGCACCCTCCGATTTCAACTTATTTCGATCATTACAAAACTGCCTTTATGGAAAAACTACTTTGCACGAGGTAAAAAAAATCATGTAGAAATGTTTTTCGTTGAAGAGAAATTTTGAAAGGATAGAATTTTCAAGTTGCTTGAAAGATGAAGAAAGGTTGTAGAGCAGAAAGGCACCCATGTAATATTTAAATCTTCAAAATAGGTACGGACTTTACGGACAGTACAATGCTTTATTTTCAGAATTAAAAAAATGGATGACTTTTTT